>ML839229.1:18923-43291 GCA_009831015.1 Picea engelmannii | reverse complement strand
CCACCCCAGGGCAAGGAATCCAGACTCAAGCTGAGGTTACAGGGAATTCAGTCACACACAACCACCAGGAAGAATGCTCTCCCAGGAATCTCCCACGCTCACTGCCCACAGACCCTCATTCCCCACATGCCTGTTCCACCCCAAGAGAGTGCACCTTCTCTGTCACCTGGATAGTCCTTCGGCTTCCAGTCTCCCTTACCTTGGGTTACAGGAACAGACTAGACCAGAAGTCTCTGGGTTCTGTGGCAGCTACAGGGTTCCTTCCAAGATCTCTCTCCTTCCTCTGCGCACTCTCTCACCTGGAGGGAGTCGCTCACAGACCAACAAGCCTCACGCAGTCCAGAACTGCGTGCCACAACAAACACAGGGAAAACGGACACAGGCTTCCCAAGAACCGGTTCAACAGTCACAGGATGTTCTCATGGTCAAGATTTCAGAACAGGGCTCCACGCACAAGCTTGCTCATCTTTTCCTGGGAAAACAGAGACTCTTCCCCGAAATTGACATGGACATTTCGTTCAGGGAATGCACACACTGGTTTTCTCTCACAGACAGACTCCACGGCTCTAAACAAGGGTAAACACGCATTCTTCAGCACCCCACACAGGATTCCTCTCTGTAACAGACATACACAAGGTCTCTTGCAGACTGGCTCGTACGTCTCCTGCTCAGGGCAGTCGGGTCCAATGGAATCCCCCCCCCATGACTGTTCCTTTCTGTTTTATTTGCATGCGTCAGGGTGGACATTTGTCACCCTGGGAACTGCTTGCGTTCCATCTGCATGCCTCCCTGTACACGCCTTTTCTTTTGCTAGGAACTTAGGATAAAATAATATGCACATGGCTTTTTAGGAAATAATATTAAAATATTATTCCAGGCCTAAGCTCCCTAGGCTCAACACTCAGCCCCTTTTTCCCACCTTCCAGCCCCTAATCCCTTGCCCACTCTGTGGACGCTCGGTCCCCCATCACTCATTCATTGTGGTCGGTCTGCACCTGGCGGTGTTTATATTTTATTGATGTGCTGCATACATATAGATACAAAATCCAGGCCCTTGGCCTTCAACCCTTAGGCTCCTTGGCCTAATCAAGCACATAAGCCTACTGGCTTATACAAAACTTAGCTCACCAGCCTATAACACATATTTACAATCTCTTTCAGCTCATAGTTTACATCGGGGCTCGACCTTGGGGACACTACACCCCCACACTGGACACAAGGGGAATCATTGTCTATGGTACATCAACAATCTATCGAACCATTTTCATTACGAAAATGATTCTCCGATCTGGAACATTTTTTGAATTGGAAAATTCTTGTCCATCAGAAATCTCAAACCACTTTCCGAACTGGAAAGGAACTGCTCATCCTGGACCATTTTTTGAACTGAAAAATGATTGTCCATAAATCAATAACAAATCACTGCTCCCTCACAACCTTAGAGTAATCTCTTCCTTTTTCAATAAGGAAGTCGTCTCCACAAGCCCCAACTTGTTTCTTAAGTACACCAACATTTTCATCTTAGACAAAGGCTTTACCAAAATATCTGCTATCTGCTCATCTGTGGAGATATATTGGAGAACCACTTCTTTTTTCTAGACTTCATCACAGATAATGTAATGCTTGATCTCAATGTACTTACGTCTGTCATGGAACACTGTTTTTCTCTGAAGGCTTCATATATCTCTGATCATTACAATATATCATGGTCGAATTCAACACTTCTGTTTCAACCTGCTAGCTCATGACATCATGGAAAGGATCAAACTAAAACATATCCAAGTAGCACTTCTTCTGTCATCATGAGATTTTTCCATGGATTAGCAATCCATCATCCCAGACTTCTGAGTAATTATTCTGATACACTATCTCTATCATAGAAAGTTTTCACCACACTTTTGTTGTATATGAGATACTATGCTTCAAGTTGTTTAAATCCATACAAGGTATTCTTATATCTGCATACATGGGTCTCTTTCTGGTATAATCTTCTTTCTCACTTTCTTTATTGGGAAGAAAAGTATTTTACATGTAAATTACCATCCATGGATACTATAAGAGGTATATATGGAGCAAGTTTTTTTCATAGTCTTCTCCCTTCTTCTATAAGAATCTTTGAATCTTGCAATGCTTCCATTCATAAGTCTTTTTCACATTTTCTTACATACATTGTTCTTTATCGTAACTTCCATTTCTTCTGCTTGATTTCTTCTTAGTGGGTTCAAACCAAGCCGATAGTCTTGTGATTCTTGGTATAATAATTGGTTGTTCTGGATTTTCTTTCTTTCTTGGAATCTTCATGTTCTTCCTCATGTCTCTCTTTTAGCTCTTGGGTCCATGGAGTATTCTATATGCCCTGAAGATTCCAACTTCTTCCTTTCATCATAGGATCATGGATGTAGATGGAAAATCAAGGATAATTTAAGGCTTATTTTCAAAGAAGATTTCTTCTAGTGTCAGATTGAACATGTGCTACTTATCATGGATGTTACTTTCAATGGGAACATGGATAGATACTTCATAATACTCAATGGATCATATTTAGGATTATCTCGCTCCTAATCCTTGCTTCATGTATGAATGCATGCTCTTCTTTTGGAATTCTTTAATCAACTCCCTCCATCTAAGATAGTCCACTCTTTCGTCTGCATCCTTATTTCCTTCTGCAACCTGTCACAAGTCTTTTTCTAATTTCCTCTTGGTTGCTGACTTCTTTCTATTTTGACTCCTTCTGGTTCTCTTCAAGTTTGATTCTGATTTTGACTTATCTAACATTTGTTACTTATATAATATCTTCCACAAGAATTGTTATCAAATATTGTCAACATACTTCATATTTTCATGTGTATTTCTTCATCGTGATAACAATCCTTATATTGTTGTTCTCCATTAGGTGTTGTTTCACTTGAACATCTTATCTTCTAAGAAATAGATATACATGATATGTACAGAAACTATGTGAACATGGTATGTACAAGAACTTTTGAAGAATATTTTTACCTTGACTTAGAAGAAGAAATGTGCTTCATATTGTTTGAATTTCTTTGAGGGTTCCTTTTCTTCGACAACTGTTGCTTCGTGTGTTTCCTTCCTTTTCTTTAACTCAAGACAATGATTCTTGTAGTGACCATATTTTCGACAGTTGAAGCATTGTATTTTTGAGATATCCTTCTCTTCATTTGGTTTCTTCCTTGAGTCAAACTTCTTATTATTCTTGAATTTCTTGAACTTTGATGTGTAAGATTGATCATCATCTTTCCTTTGGAATTTCTCTTTTGCGCTAATCCTTGATTATTCTCGTGCATAACAAGTCCAAAGTTCTTCAAATGTAGGATACTCCTTTCTTGTGTTCATGCTTAAGGAAAATGCATCACATGTCTTGGGAAGACCATTGAGTACTATATTTACCAGTTCCTTCTCTGAAATGAATTCTTCAATTGCTTGTAGTTGATCTCTTAACTAAGATATTCTCACAAGGTATGGTGTTATTGTTTCATCATCATTTGTTTTCATGTCACAGAGCTCATTCTTTAGACTCATTACTTGTCCAATGTTTGTGACTGAGAAGAGGTTAGTTAGGGAATCATACATCTTCTTATATGAGTCAAGATGAGATATGTAGGGTATCAAGTGGTCTTTAAAAATGTCCACTAAGATACTCATGGTATTGATGTCATTGTCCTTGAACTTCTCCATAATTGCAACATTCTGAGGTTCCTTCTATTTTCCTTCTTCAAACTGTGTTTCCACGATCTTTCCTTTTACGATATCCAACACTTTATTCTTGGCAAGGATGAGGTCAATCCTTGTCTTCGATGATCTGAAGTTAGAATCCCCTTTTAACTTGTTTTTTGACTTCATAGAGTAAGTCAAGACAACTTTCACTTGGTCAACCTTTGACTTTGACCAAAAAATCAAACTTGACGTCTTAGCTTGCTGAGAGTACCAGGAGGTGCGCTAGGTTAGGGAGCACAAGGATATCCATAATTTAGGTCAATCTCTTCACTTAAGGTACCTCAACAAGAGGGTTAGGGTTTCGTTGCTGCAACAAAAACTTTGACTGCAATTGTAACTGTAACCGAGCAAATCCTCCCAATCTATCCTCCATCGGTTAGACTATCTGAAGATAGTGTGGGACCATAACCTTTTAGAAATAATAGGTGTGCTCGTTTAACCATAAACAATATAGAAATATTTTCACCCAACCATAGGCCGAAGCCAACCCTGAGCAACTTAACCTTGACAAAGAGACCAATTATGGAAGAAAACCCTAAATTCAAAAGCCAATCAAGGTAGCTTAACACTCTCCAGAGCTAGCATACCAAGAAGAAAGTCCAACCCATAACCAAGAGAAATTCCAAGCCTAAAACCAAAAATACTAATTGTAGTAGCTGCAGCTACAACTACTCTCTAGACTTGCGCACTTACTGAATTTGTGCAGTGCGCACTAGATTTATGTAGTTGTGAGCTGTGTCTTTCAAATGAGTTCTAGTTTCCTATATTTATACTGCTCCTCCTTAGCTATCTGGATCGACTTCTCATTTTGGAGGCTAAAAACTCAATATTACATATTTCCTTTAGCCGACTTATCTTCTAGGGTTATGTCCAATGCTTTAGGGTTTCTTCTTGCTTCCCAGAATATTATATTCTTTTCAGGGTTAAACGTGGAGGTTAATACCTCCCACAACTACCATAATATCAACAAGGAGCCCATAATACCTTAATTGCCTTGCTATACTTCACGACGACAAGGATTTCCAAGACAAGATTTTGAATGGTACTCATCACTGGAAATGGAACTCAGACATAATTTGACCTAAGAAAAATGGTTTTGTACTTTCCCACATCTCCCATTGCCTCATGCGAGATGGACCCGAATGAGCCATGATCACGCATGGTGGTAGCTCGATGAGTGTCCAATTGCATACACAAAGGGGCAATGCAAACCTCCATATTTCCAGCATAAGTACCATCGAGCCCATGTGTTGACTGATCCGTGGAGACTAGATTTATAGGTTGATACTATAAGATCAATCACACTCATAATTGTATGGACTTTTGAGTAGCATGCCACATGAACATAGGTACACTATCACAAGCGGCTTTGTCTTTCATAAGGGCGATACCATACTTAGAGGTACATTGTTACATTACCTTGAGATCCTTTCCTTGTTGAATTCAACCATGAGATATGGTTGAGGATGCACCATAGTGGTAGACGAAGGCAATTCACTACATATTACAATGATAATGTTACTCTAACTCTCAATGTTAATGATGGCATGAAGAGGTTATCATTTTATCCAACACTTAGTATGAAGTAAGCGCTTTCATTCTTTGATCATAAAAATTAGTGGATCAACCATTATAGCTATAGTATTCAAGTGGATAAGGATGTTGGGCATAGTTCCAAACTCCTTGAAATCAAGTTATACAATTAGGTCATGAAATGGGATAAAATGAAAAATCTTATGTTTATCCAGTGCCTCATACAAGAGTTATTGTACCTCTACAAAATCTTTGGAGGATGTTTTAGTGGAGTCATGTATTTTTTTCTTCATATGTGTATGAGACAAATAGTTTGAGACAAAAACCAAATTAGATTCCTTCAAGCTAGTTACCTATACACAAATATTTTGTACATGACCATTTTGTTTGTAAGCTCATTAATGCACCATCACTAACTTAATTGAGACTACTTGTACTAATGAGTCATCACTACATTAGTGTATAAGTTAGTATAAGTTACATTCATTTATGACCAACCACTGTGATAATGGAGAGGTGTTATTATGAGAGTTGTATTAAAATGGGTCTCTCGGTCACTTGTAATCCATTTTATTATCGATCAATATAATATTGTTACTCTCATATAAGTAAATTTTCATGGAGATGTCTTCCTCGATCTTTTATTAATTATGAGTGAATTCCAACCCTAAGTGTCTAAGTGCCCCAACCCTTTGTCTCTCTCATTGTTTCCTATTGTTGGAGTGTTTCCATTCTAGGTATTGGAATGCTTCAAGTTGGTATCTGAGTAAGTCAATTTCAAAATTTTCTTCATGCTTTAAAAAGGGAAAAATATAAAAAATAGGGAAATGATAATCATATTGATTTCTAAAACTTTTTGATAAGAATATCTAGAAACATATTTGTATTCTTCTTGAAACAATATGTGGTTTCAAAAATAAAAATCACTCAAATAAAAGGTGAAGTGATGAAGAAATTGAATATTAAAAATCAATTGTTTACATGGTGTTTTTGTTATGTTCAAAACTTGATTTTTAGATTTTTAAACAAATTATGAGAACCAATTCTTAGGTTTCTCTTTTTCATTCCAAAAACATCTTCTTATCTTCAAAATGGTATATTATATGCTTTATTTTGATTTAATATGAATAATATATGATTGTTTCAATTTGGGTAAGTATGGCCAAAGAAGTGAACCTGTTGTGGAAAAATTTTAATTAACAAGAGAAGAGGATAAGATCCCAAACCATATGATTTTGGAATATATATTGATTTTATGAGGAAATATGAGTACCAAAAGGAGGTGCATTTTCTACAATATTTGTAGAAATAATCTTCCTACATTGCTTGACAACTATGGCATTAACTTATGCAACTATCATTGGTATAAAATAAGCATGCTTTAATGAGTGAGGAAGAGAAAGATGTATCTATAAATATTTTATCTCCTCTTATCTATGATCATATCCTTGTGAAGAGGTTTTAGAAGAGGTTGAAAACATCTCCCAACTTCTCTTACAAGAATCTCTTCCTCTCCTTAATGAATATTTGATTGTATAAAATGATGAATCTTTTGGTTAAAGGGATCAATAAAATAACAAAGTCATTGAACCCACTCACATTGTTACAACATTGGAATGTATGCTACAATAATGAATATAACAATGATTTCCCATTGTTACTTAGCTTCAAAATGATATATTATATGTTATATTTTGATTTAATATGAAGAATTTATGATTGTTTCAATTTGGGTGAAATTGTTGTGGTAGAAGTTTAATGAGAAAGAGAAGAAGATAAGAGCCCAAACCATATGAATTTGGCATATAAATTGATTTAATGAGAAAATATGAGTACCAAAAGAAGGTGCATTTTCTACAATATTTACAAAAATAATCTTTCTACATTGCTTAACAACTATGGCATTGACTCATGCAATTATCATTGGTATAAAATAATAAAGAGATAAGAAAAGAGGAAGAGGAAGATGTAGCTAGAAATATTTTATCTCCTCCTATATATGATCATATCCTCGTGAAAAGGGTTTAAAAGAGGTTTAAAACATCTGCAAACTTCTCTTACAAGAATCTCTTCCTCTCATTGATGAACATTTAATTTCATAAAAAACAAATCTCCTAGTTAACGAGATAGATAAAAAAATTAAATCATTAAACCCATTCACATTGCTACAACATAGGAATGCATGCTACAATAGTGGATGTAGCATTATTATTTCCTTGTGCATTTTTTAAGGTAAAAAACAAGTTTTAATGATGAAAAACATGACCCTATAGGGTGCATTGTGATTCATCTCAACTTTGGGTCATTTTTGTGTCATTATTTTCGATGTGTTCTCTACATGATGTCATCTTAGTGACAAAAACCACAATGCTAAAAAAATTCTTGCATTGATTTAATATCATCTTGCATTGCATATTATTTCAAAAACAACTAAAAATTCACTTTCTATATCTATTATGAATCAAAAGTGTGCTAGTTGCATCTCATTAGCATCAAAGTGCATCGATATTTCATATGGGGCATCATTAGTGCATCATACTAGTGTCATGCTTGAGTCGTGTTAGAGTCGAAAACCAAAACTTTTGTGTCTTGTTTACATTGAGTTAGTGTCATCTTGCATTGTGTTTGCATCAAGTTAGTGTCATCTTGCATCGTGTTAGAGTTGTCTTCCATCGGGTTGCATCGTGTCAATTTCGTCTTGCATCACGTTTTCTTGTGGTTTAACTATTACTAATTAATAAATTTTCTTTTGTAATTACTATTTTAAACAATGATGAGATTGATGATCACTTAAGTTGATTTTACAACATAATAATTATGAGAGATAAAACCATGTATATATAAATGCAATTCTCCAAATTAGCATTTAGTAAAAGAGATTTACCTTAGAAACCCTTAATTGTGAAAACAAAAAACTTAGAGCCACACTTCTCTCTCTATGATTGTATTTACTTAATCATTCACAATACAATATATAGGTATTATGGAGTATCAATTAACTCTAATCCACTATCCAATATTATATTACAACCCTAGTCCCTTAATTTAGATTAGATTACAATGGGCCAAAACTATTGGTTGGAATAAAGCCAAAAAAACACAAAAGTGGACCAAAAATTGACCAATTATTTTTTCGGGGACAAGCCCTCAAACCTGCATGGGCTTTCACATGGGTGACTACCACCTGCAAACCCTTGCTGAACTGCTACCCCTAACACACCAAATCCCCCACTAGTGCCAAAGAAATTGTGATTTCTTGCACAATCTTCAAGCAAAGAATACAACACATATCCAACATCTCACCATGCTAACCTAACCTTGCTCACCCCAAACCACCACAAGAATAATCATAGATAATGGAACATGAAGAATGAACATAAAAATTTTACAAAAATGTTCAAATGTCATATTATTTATTTTAAATAATGGTAGGTGTGCATGGAAGAATGGCATGTCAACTTGATCTTAGTGTATCACATGGTCAAACACATGTATCGATCCATAAAGATGAAGCCTTATGTAGATGACACATGTCTCCTCTCTCTCCCCCCTCTCTTCCCTTTTCATGATTACCACTTCTCAACTCATAACCTTTTCATGTTATAGTTATATATCTAAGATAAAAAAAGTAAATATAGCTTAAGTAAGTTAATAATTTGCAAGAGGGCCTTATACTTAGAGCTCCCATTGAGAATCTTCCACAAGATACATTTCATGTGCAATGTGAACATTATAAGAGGCTTCCTATAAGATTTCTACATGTCCCAACACCTAAACAAGAATATCTACAAATACCTAATGTTTATAGAGGAGAATTATGATAGGCACCATTTTTTTTAACTTGCCCTAATTTTAATAATATAAGACAACTTTATCCAATTTCATAACTTAATTTAAACAATCTTTTAAACTTCCTTATAAACAAAAATCATAGTTATCTTGATACTTTCATTTCCATTATATCAAAATATAAAAAATAACATTATAAATAATATTTAGTCAAATTCCCTTTACTTTTACAATAAATTTTATTGGTTTTAAAGAACTAAAAATTTCATGTCACCAATATGTATTGGAAGTAAACTTTTTTTTTTTTTTTTTTTTATAACTGGCAGAATCGGTAACCTCATGGAACATAACACTTCATATCAAGACAATTGCCAATTGAATTGCCTGCTAAAACTACATTTTAATGAATATTGACTTACACATATTAATTTAATAAACTAACCTATAAACATCATTTTTTAAAAGTTTCTATATACATAATAACAACAACAAAGAAACACATCAAATTATATATCAATTTACAGTTTTCCAATTTGAATATATATATATCAAAAATTAGATTGGAATCCAAACGCCTGACTCACATCCCAATCCACTGCCTATCTATGTTATGAAATCACTATAAATCTTTTAAACCTTCTTCATGAAATTTGTTAGTTACATCTTTAGTTTGAAATTGGAAGAACGTTGATAAGATTGATTCAGCTGTATCAGAAATTAGATTGTGATGGATGGAAGGTTTTTGTGACATTCGAAGCACGTCCCAAGCGGGTCTCCCAATAAATCGGAGAACAAACTTTGCAAACGGATCTGCGCAAAGCTTCTCATCACTTTCCAAAACGAAAAACAATTCCATTCGTTCATACGATTCGGATCTCCTTCATATTTGCGGAAGAACTGTGATCGAGAATATAGGTCAGAATACGCTAATTAATTGTTTTGGAATTTGGTGGAAATTTCTAAATTTTTGAAATAGTTTTATGTAATGTTTTAATGAAAATCGAAAATGAACGATCTATTTATAAAATTACAGCCGTTTACCTACAATTTGTAGAGAAATTATGGGCTTCTCAAGAGCAAAAGATTGGGAACCAATATTTTTAATATTTTAATATGCGTAGTCATGGCTTCGCCCAACATGTCAAGTTGGTCATAGTATGGACATTAATCCTCATCGTCATGTTAATACATGGTGTACACTAATATAGCTATTTCTAGTCTTGATCCACAATTTTCATAATGAAATGGTATTGACAATCCCTCTTCTTTACAAATAATCTCCTTCATTTGGTTGACTAACAAACTTCTCTTCTTCTATCCTGAGGGCCTTATAAATAAATACTTCTAACTAATGATAGGAGATATTCACTCTTGTTACTAACATCTCAACAAGAACATATGAAATATTTACAATTTGTATCACAAGGAAGTCGTGCTTTTATGCATTTATGGTCTCCTTACTACACATGAGATTATAAGGAGCATTGAAATTCATTTCCTTCCCTTTGATAATTTTGATCAATTTATTTAAAGGGATCGAGGCAACATGATTGATATTTCTCTTTGCTCCATATATTCAAACCACGCCAGATATTTAGTAGAAAATGTGCTCTTGTCTTTGAGTTCTCATACCTCAAGACTCATGATCATCCACCATTTTTTTTCTTGACCATATTGTATGGATGTGCTCATGTTCATCCACCCAAATATTTTCTTGACCATGTTGTATCGATGCTTGCAAACAATGGGCATTCATGTGGAAATATTTTATGAAAAAATTGTGATTGCACATTTTGATATAAAGTTGATGTTAACATAATTTATTTCCAACATTTTATGTATTGAATGAAAACACGACTCTTCTCCATTCACTTGACACTAAAAAATCATCAATCTATGGAGAGTATACAAATTAATAAACTATGAAGACTAAGAACTATATTATAATTGTTGGCATGTTTACAGGCAGGTGTGTTTGTCATTGATGGCAAGATCAGAGTATGTAGCGATGGAAAAACAGGGATAACGTAAGCTCAGGAGGATTAGCGCAGAGTCGCATGCAGTGCGTAGGCGTGCACCAGGGACGAGGTTAACTCATTGCCAAATCTCAAGAGAGATAGTGTACTCAGGATCTTAGACGGATCAAAGGTTGAGGCCTTTGACACGTAGAAATTATTCCAAGTTAGGAGGATGTGTAAGCCTGGGAGGAGAAGCGACAATGATCTTTGGATCTCATTTAGAATTCCCGATGAACGTCAGATTTGAGCCCAAGGTTCGATAGGCGTTAGATCCAGGAGAACCTGCACATTCTTTAAAGAGCAAGGTGAAGCGGGGTTACAAAATCCCGAAGGCAAGAGGACAGTTTCGTATACTGGGAGTTGGAAGAGTCGAGACTCTTCATCATATGGAGTCCCAGAATCGCGAAATGTGAAACCCCAAAAACCCGAAACAGGCACATCGACCGAAGGTTCGGATACCGGGAGTTGGAGGAGTCAAGAGTTGAGACTCTTCATCATTAGGAGTCCCGGAATCGCGAAATGCGAAACACCAAAATCTCGAAAGCAGGAGGACAGTTTCAGATACTGGGAGTTGGAAGAGTTGAGACTCTTCATCATCAAGAGTCCGAAATTGTGAAATGTGAAACCCTGAAAACACGAAACAGGCACATTGACCGGAGGTTCGGATACCGGGAGTTGGATGAGTCAAGAGTCTTCATCACAGGAGTCCCAAAGTTGTGAAATGTGAAACGCCAAAACACATTTTTGTGTAGATTTCGGATACTGAGAGATGGAGAGTCAAAACACTTCATCACAAGGAATGCCAAAATGTCGAAATGCGAAAAACACCTTTTGGTGTTGGTTTCAGATACCGAGAGTTGGAGTGTCGAAACAATTTGCAACAGGAATGCCGAAATGACGAAACACCGAAATGCATTTTCGAATAAAGCTATGGTCACCGTCGGTGGTCACATCGTTGAACATCTGTAGAGAAGAGCTCGAAGAGACAAGCTCCATTTCGGATTTTGGGTCATGGAGAGTCGAGATGACTCATCAAAGAATCCCCGAAACGCGAAATGTGAAATACATGTTCAGAATTGACCCTTGGTCATAACCCATGGTCACATAGACGAAGGCTCAAGGGAGGAGGTAGCACGAAGCTAATCTCCATTTCAGAGATTGCGACTTGGAGAGTCGAGATGCCTCACCACAGGGATGCCGAAAAGCCGAATGCCGGAATGCCGAAACGCCAAAAGGCCGAATTGCGAAATGGCGAAATAAGCGTGAGACCCATCATTTATGATCCAACAGTTCAGGTTAATCAGGAATATGATCAAAGGGCTACTGTTTCTGTTTACAATTAATCGATCAGTGGCAATTCAGTTGCTGAAGCGGTCTTTGGAGGTTCACAGTGTAACTACTAGAAACCACTGATGGTTTCTGCCAGAGGACTTGAAGAGACTTCTGTGTGATTGCCAGAGGAGTTGAAGAGTCTCAAGGAATCTGCCAGTGGAATGAAGACTGTTCATAGAGGAAATTGACAAATGGATGAGTGTTGAAGCCTATAACTACAACAGAGAGGATGAGCTCGACTGTGACAGAGAAGACAAAGAGTCTCGACTGCTAGACAGGCTAAGGAATCTCAGCATAACACCCAGTGATGATGGACACATGGGTTGAACAACTAGAGAAGCTGAAGAGTTGCAATGATGATCAGGCAGAGCACTCGACATGAAGAGCATGCAGAAGGATTGTGCATACCCAATGCACAAGGTGCACAGAGACTATAAGGATGTAGAACAAAGAAGAGATGGTGCTGCTATAGAGAGGAATCACACACGGGGAAATGGCATGCTATGGGCAGTAGCTGAAATACACATAAGAGGTGTAATTCATATAATCAAAAGAAGACGCAGAGCATAAAGCGTAGCAGAAGCAAAGAACAAAGATGCATAGCTGAGACAGTAAAAGAAGGATGAGGTGCACTTGTAAAGAAGAGAAAAAGATCAGAAAGTGCAAGAAGATGCAGGCAGAGAGACACTGATACAAGAGAGCAGAGAAGCGTAGCAGAACAGTGATGAGACTGGTAAGCCATTGATGAACATTATATCACTGTAATAAGTTTCAGTAGCAAAGATTTATATTTCAGGGTGGTAGGGAGGTGCAAGGGAGGATTGTTGTCCTTAGAGGTTCAAGTGGGTGCTTGAACACAGGGAATTGTAGCTTCCATCTGGTTGCAGCCAGAGAAACCAGGGTGGTAGGGTGGTGCAAGGGAGAACTGTTGTTCTCTGTTATACAGGTTGGTGCCTGTGTGACTGGAAGTTGGTGCTTCCATCCAGTTGGTGCTGGAACACTTAGGGAGTTGATGCACTTTTAGTGGGTGCTAGAGAAACCAGGGAGTTGGTACTTCTTTCTAGTAGGTGCTAGAGAAAACAGAGAGTTGGTGCTCTCAGCAAGTTGCAGCTTGCAAAACAAAGGTTGTAGCCTCATTATGAGTTGGTGCTCATAAGTATGATAATGTACAGAATGTAAAGATTACTTATCATATAAAGAAGAAGAGGTTTTTACCCTTTATGGGTTTCGTTAGGAAATATCAGTCTCTGTATATTTCATATGTGTGAATGATGTTGAATGTTCTATTGCTTACTTCTTTGCATTATTGTGATTTTCATTCAGTGCTCTGTAAAGAGTTTAAAATAAGCATAATTGTTAAATATCGGTAACAACTGATTAACCCCCCCCTCTCAGTTATTCAACAATAACTACACCCAATTCACAATATCTAAGAAATGCAACCATTTTGCAAATTATTAACAAATTCTATAACATAATGAGAAACTCAAAAGTTAGTTAATTTTGCAAATCAATAAACCACACCCATGCATTAATAACTCACACAACCATCTCTAACAAATGCATCAAACACAAATTCACATAAACCATATCGATATATCAATAAATCAGGACTCATAAATCACTCATAAAACCATGACCTTCCTATCATTTATAAATTCTTATAGTTAAACACATCAACGAGGATTCTAAAAAGGAAATATAAATATATAAATTCACTTTCTCTATTGTACAAAGAACTACTTATCCTAAAATAGGATTCCCAAAAGGCCATTAAAATGTAAGGAATCAATATGGTAATAGCCTCATAGAGGTGGCCAAATTGTCAAATATTTTTCCTAGCAACTAATGTCAAACAATTCCTTACTAGAAATATCTTTAATCACTGCAAAATCCCTACAAAATCATACATTTATAATTAATTGAAAACGTGAGCATACAAACTTTAGATATTTTTAACAAATCTAAGATAGTAAAATTGAAACATATTTCCAAATAATTAATAGTTGAATCATATCTTCATTCCAAAATTTATGTATTTTGTTGTAGCCTATGTATATACTTATCACAACCATACCATCGTACAAGCCACAACAATCATAACACGGGATAATTGGGATATAGTCCATGTCTATATCAATTTAGATCACCCAGTATCGATGGATTTAATGTTTGACTGAAATCATCTACAACATCCTCAAATGGAGTTGAATATGCCCTAGATAATAGATCTTTACACATTCTCTGAACCTCCATATGTTCCTCTCAGTGTCCAAAGTGATATGGTAAAGGATAAGAATTGATCAACAACAATTATTGGTTCTCTATACAATGCTTTTAGATTGTCCTTTTTACCTTCATATTCACTTTTCATGTGGTTACATATCAATACCAAGTTGATAAAGATGGACATTTAGCATTCAAACCATAGCTATTTTTTAGCTTTTATCCCTTTTTTTTTAGCTTTTATCCCTTCAACAAGGAAAATGCAGTATGCCTTATTGTTTGTATGCCCTTTTACTTTAGATCATCTCATTATGTGCCTTGGTATACAATACTTAAATAGCTTGTCTTCAATTGGGCTTATGAGTCACTCCAATGCACATATCATTTGTGCACCATTTTGTGAGTTAGTTACATAAATTGTCCACAAAGTTTTAGTTTGGAAATTTTAAGTTTGGTATTTGTTGGTAAACTCTAATTTTATATTGTTTAATGAAAACAAGAGATATTACAATTGATTCACTTACAATGATTCAACCATTTTAATAACAAAAATATTAATACATTGGTAGACATTGCAATTTCAACGAAAAAAATCATTACATTTGTTCAGAATTAAAGGAAGAATTTAAAATTTAAAAATCAAGTATTATGCAATAAGGCGTTCAAATTTGAGTAATAAAACATTACACTCAACAATCAAACTCAACTACCATCATCATCTAGAGTTTCTCATGCATTTGATATGGTATCCAAAAATTTCGAAAATCTTCATTACAAAATTCCACGACAACACAATAAATACCTCATCATTAGAATTGATGCAATAAAAAATTGTTATTGAAACAATCAAACTAGATTACCATCACAGTAAGAGATTTTCAAGCATTTCATTGAACTACTAACAATCTCAAGAGGAAGAAACTGAACAACTTGAACATTCTCTTGGATACTATCATTATCTCTTGGATACTATAATTCTCGTGTAATCAGATTGGACGGTGACTTGATTAACCTCCTGCTGATCCCGTGTGAATTCCAAATGATGACCCTTGACATACGAACGTACAGATATGTACGGGCACGTCGTACGGACAGCCAAATCTATAAAAATTGTTGCATGTACGGATTTGTTTTTAAAAAAAATAGTATGGACCTCCAATTGGTTGACAGGTTGTACGAGTCGAGTAGAGTAAGGACATGGAAAAATTGGTGGCTGTGTACAGAATTGACGTACGGAACATTGATCTTGCAATTGAAATCAAGGATCTGGACAGGTCTGGCTGTTTTTTTTTTTTTTGTACTAGGGGAATCGGTAACAACGGCAGTATCGTACTCGCGTGACACGGGGTCGAATCCTGCCGGCTGCCTTATAACCCCTAGGGAGAAACGCACAGCCCGCAAGCACGCCCTCCGAGTAAATCGGGGTGAGAATCGACCTTGAGACCTCATTTTTACATAGTTCCTTCCATTTACACGACGCGGGCGACAGGTCTGGCTGTTGTGGTATAATAATTGTTGCAATTTTTTTAATGGTGTTTCCAGATGTGCAACAAACTGGTTTTTATTCTTGAATTCAAATTTGTAGTGAATAATTTATATGTATATTTTAATTTTTTTTTGTTTGAGTTGGTTATATGCTTAAAAATATTGGCTATTTTTTTGAAATTGCAGTGAATGATTTAGTTTTTTTTTGTTTGAGTTGGTTATATGCTTAAAAATATTGGCTATTTTTTTGAAATTGCAGTGAATGATTTAGTTCTTCACAAAAATTTCTTCTTTTTATTATTATTATTTTTTTTTTAAAATGGTAAAATGTCTAGAATGGTCAATGACTTGGAGTTCCAGTAACTCTGAAAAGTTGAGTGGCCAAAGGCTTACAGTGATATTGTCAAAGGAAACAAAATTTTGACCACAATTTTGGTATCCAAAGGTTAGGATCAGACTTGCTCCGATATCAAATGAGACGAACAAATTTCTCTCACACAAGAATTATCCAAAATACTTGGAATATAACACAATAATCCATGTAGGAATAATGTATAAATGCATAAAATATGAATATATAGGGTGAGATACAATTGATAATGAGGGCTTGCTTATATACCCAAGAATTGCCCTTAACCAATAGTCATGTCCTTTGAGACATGTCCTTTCATTAATAATAATTATTATTTATTAATTATCATTTAATTATTATGTTATTAATATCTATTTTATATGTATATTTATGTTCATAACACAAAACTTATAGTTTAGAGGATTAGAACACATGGTTATAAAATAACATTGAGTTTAAAATGCCTCCTTGTCCACAATCAATCCAACCCCAAAGGGATTGAAAAATTACAACATGCCCTTTTGACTACTACCAAAATTTAGGATTCCTAAACTTACAATTCATTTCCATTGTTCACTTATTTCAAACTTCAATTTAAAAGCAACATGGAGATGAAATTTATGAATAAAACTGATGAAATTTATGAATAAAACTTAAGCTACAGGATGGGTGTAACCATTGAATTCCAAGTTTGAAAGTAATTGAATAACTAGATACGTTATCATGTATTCTCACAACTATTAATTTTTAATTAAATTTGTTTCTTTTAGACTAGAGTAATTATAGGTCAATTATAATTTAGCTTAACTGGAACATCTTAAAAACCACCCTTGAATTTAGTTTAAGATTACAAAGATTTGGCCCATGAGGTTTGCTTAGTAGTTATGATCAATACTCTAAATTCCCATAACCCTAAACACATTTTTACAGGATTCTCCCACTCCCTACAGATAAATCAAACATAGATGGTTATTCTCCATGATTACCGAGAAGCCAAACAAGTATGACAAGTGATTAAACTAGATACATTATCATGTATTCTCGCAACTATTAATTTTTAATTAAATTTTGTTGCTTTTGGACTGGAGTAACTATAGGTCAATTATAATTTAGCGGAACATTGTAGAAACTCACCCTTGAATTTAGTTTAATGTTACAAAGATTTAACCCATAAAGTTTGCTTAGTAGTTATGATCAATACTCTAAATTCCCATAACCCTAAACACATTTTTACATGCTTCTCCCACTCCCTACAAATAAATCAAATATAGATGGATAAAAAGGATAAAAATTCCCCATGATTACCAAGAAGCCAAACGAGTATGACAAGTGAATTAAAGGAATATCGAAGATAGTTTGACAAGTGATTCCAATGATTCATGGCAATTCAAGATAATATTCTTCGTGAGTTTCCCATGGAAATGATGGAGGTGGGACAAGCTTATATTGCTAAGAGAGAAGGGAGATAATAGAGACATTGTGTCTAGGAGTGGAGTAATCGGAGGTCTGATCCTTGGAACTGAGATGGAAAATGTAAAAATCATTGGTCATTTATTCTATTTATTTTATTGTATATATATAGAGAGAAAATGAAAAAACTTTATATTTCATGGAAAAAATAAATATACATGTGTTTACTGAAGAATTAGCTCTTCCTTTTGTTATATATTTTTATGTATTGTAAATATTTTTGTGCAGTTTTTATAGACTTCTTTTATATCTTTCTTCTGTTATAAGATTATTTTCTTTATAAGTTTTGATTTATTGGAGACATAATCAAACTTGACTCTCTCATAATTTTGTATTCTATATATAGTAATACAAATAAGTGTGCAACATATGTATAGATGTGAAAATCACTTTATGTGTATTTAATATTTATTGCAAAAATTTGTAATAATAATAATAGCGACATATATCCATCTTAGCTTTTAATATTTTAAGAATAAAGAGAATTTTTCCTCATTTTTTTAATTCTCTTGGTGCGTAATAGATCCAGGGTTATGAGGGATCTATGCTAGCATATATTTAACATAGAGGAAACTCTTAAAATTTTCCTTGGTAGTAGCTTTCACAACAATACATAAAATCCTACTAACCTATATCCTAGGTAGGATGCCAATAAATTGTTGTGTAATCTACTCTAAGTGAGAACTTAGAAGATGAATTAAAAAGTATTTTTCCCATCTCAATTATTTTTAACTTAGATAGTGAGGGTTCCATCCTTTATTCAATATATGTGAGCGACATGTCAATATGTGTGATCAACATCATAACACATACATAACCCTCTTCGATGAAGAGTCTTATAAACCTATGTAAGAGTATATATGCTAACAAAATCTTAAAACATAAGAAACCAATGACACAAACATAGTACATGAGAGATTTACCCTAGAAACCTTTAATCGAGAAACCAACAAACTCATAGCCACAATTCTCTCTCTATGATTGTATTTACTTAACCATTCACAATATAATATATAGGCATTGCATAGCATCAATTAAGCCTAATCCACTATCCAACATTAGATTACAACCCTAATCCCTTAATTGAGATTACATTACAATGAGCCAAAACCATTAGCTGTCAAAATAAGCAAAAAAAGATCAAAAAAATGGACATTGTTCTTCCAAGAGCAAGCTCTTGAACCCCCATGGGCTTTCACATGGGAAAATGTTTTCTACAAATTGTCACTAGGTTGCTACCCCTTAACACCCCAAACCCCCCACTAGTGACAGAGGGATTATCCTTTCTTGCACAATCTTCAAGCAAAGGATACAACACATATCCAACATCTGACCATGCTAACCCAAGATTGTTCACCCCAAAAAACCAAAAGAATAATCACAAATAATGGAACATGAAGAATGAACATAAATTTTTTACAGAAATGTCCAAAGTTTGTATAAACATATTTAATAATGGTAGGTGTGCATGGAAGAATGACATGTTAACTTGAATCTAATGTATCATATGGTCAAAGAACACGTACCACTTCATGACACGTGTCCTTATTTTCTCTCTCTTTTTCATGATTTCCACTTGTCAACTGATAAATTTTTTATATTAAAATCAATACACTATATCCTATCCTCCTCATAAAAGCGAATTTTCCCCCCATTGAATGCACAACCATGCTTAGACACTTAATGCACAAGAACAAGATAAACACCATAGAGGACAAGAGACTCCCTAAAATAGCTTCAAACTCTAGCCAAAACCACTAGTGGCTCAAGTAAGGGTGGCATCAAGATGCCAAGTCTTGGCTAAATCATTGGGGAATATAGGAAGATGTCATTATGCAGAATATTGATAATTTTATAAATATTATTCCATCTAAATTTAAAGATAATCTATGGTGTAATAAAGAATTAGAAGATAAAATGAAGCTAAGATACTACAAGGAGGTGATCAACCCTAATCTAGAAGATCAAAATTATCTCTTAGTCTTGATTAGCTCAAAAAAGAAAATCAACATTGCTAAAATGCAAACCATCTCCCACGAGCTACATAGTGAAATTGGGCATTGGAAAATTCCCAAAATATCGTGGGATGCAAGAATCTATCATCTTTGTGACACTAAGAGGGTTGAAGATCAAAAAGCACTTTCTCCTAGAGTACCCTGTGTATACTCAAATTAGATCACAATTTCAAAATATCACAACATTGACCTTCCTAACCTCCTAAGTCAACAAAACTATGGTGATCTTGGAACACTTCTCTCATTGTTTTTTGAGCACAGAAATAAGTTTCTAAAGAAATCTTTAATCTCTTACGTTTCTTAAGGTCCTATAAACTAATTCTAGTCTTAATGAACGTTAATCATCATCATTATCATCATCATCAATTATTTATCCAACTTAAAAAATTCATAACATTTTTATATTATAGTTATATGTGCAACTTAGAAAAAAAAATATAACTTCTAAGGTAAGCTAACTAAAGCTAACTATTTCTTTGTGGGCCTTGTTCTTTAGCTTCCATTAAGTTTCCTCCACAGTGCCAAGTACACTCTATGAGATGCTTCCTATAGGATATCTACATGGCTCAACACTTAAGCAATAATATCGCATATAACTAATGATTACTTTTTGTAAGTTTCTATGGTGCGAGATTTCAAAGTTTGATTCTTCCAATATTCCATAGTAGAATCCATTTTTAATCGATGTTTCAAATCCTTACCCGAATTTATATCCAGTTCAACAAGTCAAAGGTAAAGGTAAAGGTTATAAATCAACATTATAAATACCAAAAGATGCATGGATGATTAAGATCAAAAGAGTCGAATCATGAAAACCCAAAGGATGCGAAAAGAGACGCAAGATAAAGTGTATTAATTTTAGAGCATGTTTTTATATATAAAAACTAAAAATGTAATAAGAAACCTAATCCTACAATAACAACTAAACTCTATAATATACTATGTAATAAACAAATGAATGTCATATTAAATTATATACTAAGATTATAAATAATAATACCTTATAGACAACAAAATATACTAAGATAAATTGTAAACCCTAAAGAATTATATTATACCCCTAAAGAATTATATTATACCCTAATATGAGATATACGTATACTATATAATGAATATTAATTTCGTATTGAAGCAATACAAAAATAATTATAATAAGTGAGTAATAAATCTCTTTTCTATTATAATAATGTTATAATACATTAGAATTTGTATTATAATATATATATCCTATTATAATACTATATATTTTGTGTTTAAAATAAACTTTATGTAATTTATTGAGAATGAATATGAAGTTTTGGTGAAAACTAAGAAATTCACACAGAGCTTACAAAATAAACAAAGAGAAGAAAGAATGAGAGAAAGAATAATTAATTGTATTAATTACTAATCCATATTTAAATAGTAAATAATTTAGAATAGATATAGGTTTTATGAGTAACTAATGGGCCATAGTAGTGATCTAGAGAGATTTGGATACTCAATGATAGAAACTAGAGTGAACTGCTACCTAGTCTAAGTTAACTATTCCCTGCAATCATCAGTTAACCGAGTCACACGTGAAGAGGTGAGAGAAACACATGCATGCACAAGATATGCACCCTCCTGACCACATGCATGTGAAATCTTCTCTCTTGGTGAAAAAACCGAGATGAACATGCAACTGATGGTGACAAAATCTATAACACCCTGAACAATAGACTAACAAATTTAGGAAAAAGAATTACTAGTTGAGTCCTCATGGGAAATAAATGGAGAAAGACATTATCAATATCACTTTGAATATTTATTTTCCACTTATAATGAATTTATATATGAATATTATTTTATAATAAATTTATTTATGAATATTGTTTGGAATGTTTTAAGACATTGTCAATATAATTTTGAATATTTAATTTTCACTTTATAATGAATTTATAGATGAATATTGTTTTATAATGAATTCATTTATGAATATTGTTTTGGATGTTTTAAGACATTATCAATATAACTTTGAATATTTAATTTCCACTTTAAAATGAATTTATATATGAATATTGTTTTATAATGAATTTATTTATGAATATTGTTTTGGATGTTTTATACAGAAAATAATAACCAAACATACAAAATTGATTTGCAATTTTCCATTTTCATATATATATATATATACAAATTTTGTTTTTTATTATTAATTTTTGTACTTTTCATCACCACTCATACTCTTAGATTTTAAATCAAAATGTCAAATTTGACATTTTAATCATTATTCATAAATTTTGAACATTTATATCATTCTTAAATTTTAAATTTAAATGTAAAATTTTATATCTTAATCATTATTTTAAAATTATGTTACAATCATTTTTATCTTTATATCGTTTAGATTTTGTTGGTGTGATTTTTGTGTTTATATTGTTGTTTACTATTTGTTTCTATAAATATTAGATAGGTTCCACACTTAGAGAGTGAATAATTTAGAATATATATAGGCTACATGAGTAACTAATGTGCCATAGTAGTGATCTAAAGAGATCTGGATACTCATTGGTGGAAACCGAAGTGAACTGCCACCTAGTCTAAGTTAACTATTTCATGCAATCACCAATTAACTGGTCACACATGTAGAGGTTAAAGAAACACATGCATGCACAAGATATCCACCCTCCTGACCACATGCATGTGATATGTGTTCTCTTGGTGATAAAACCAGGGTGAAGATGCAACCGATGGTGATAAAACCGAGGTTTCCATGCATGAGTTGTCTCCACTAGTTTAACTATAGTGTAACTGAGTCAAAAATGAAGATGGAAGGTATCCTATTTTGTAGGGAATATTCTCAGGAGGGAATATTCTCATCTATGGATAGCGCCCTCAACATTAGACTAGCAAACTTAGGAAGAAGAATTACTAGGTGAGTGTGTAATATCTTTAACACCCCCCCTGAATAGTACTAGGGTGTAAATGAAGAATGGGTCCTAATAACAACACCATGTTAGATACACATTTTACAATGCATAAAATGAATGGATATTGAAAAAAGAGGAAAGAGGGAAAACCTCATGGGAACCCGCCCCCCTCAAAGTACAATGCTGAAAAAAAAGGACAACTGCTAGGAAACTGTGTCCTTCACTCCAAGGATACCTCACAATTTTACAAGTTTATGCTCAGTGAAGACTTTTTTGAAGATGTAGATGTCTATATGGATTTGATGAAGTAGATGCACCAATGAGATGTCCATATATATCCATTTTATCTTATTGGAAGGAAGAAGATCCAAATCTAGTTTTCCAACATGGATTCCCTTCATCCTCTGCATAGGCCCGAGGGTTAGATGCCAAAACTATGTAGAAACACATGCACATTATTGGTTCTATGGTTGTGAGTGCATTTGGATCTCCCTCAAATTGGGATATCGTCCTTCTATGATCAACATGATCATCCATAACATAATCGACTATTGATAGGATGGACTATGTGCAATTTGGTCTTTGATTTAGCTCATCATCTGCATGCTCAATATCGCTCAAATTTGATTCAAAAATCAGATCTGATTCGGAGGAGACATCATCTCGAATGTCTGGAACAAGAGTATGTGCAAAATTATTTTCATGTGGACCCTGAGATGCACGCATGGGGTGTGCAAAATTATCTAGATGTGTCCCCTAAGATGCATGCATAAGTCTTTGTATGTGGCTCATGAGATGCATGCATGGTGTGTGCATAAGTCTATGCATGTGTCACCTGAGATGCATGTAAAAGTCTCTGCATGTGAATCCTGAGATGCATGCATGGGGTGTGGAGAAGTCTTTGCATGTGGTTCTTGAGATGCATACATGGGAGTCTCTACGTGTGGCTCCTAAGATGCATGCATGAGAGTCTCTTCAAACTGAGAAGCTTGTTCTTCTAGTTGCTTTTTTGTTGAATTTTTCTTGTCAATCTCCTGCATGCATTCTTCACAATCTTCCTTTATCCCAAATAGAACCTTCAATTTGGTCCATACTTCGTCTAGAGTTGAGAGTGATATCACATGATACTGAATTTTAGGAGAAATAGACATGCAGATAAGTCTAAAAGTCATATCTTGTCTGTTGAAAAAATGATTTTTCTCATCGATGGAATCATGGTTTGTTTTTTTTGCCATGATTATTTGATATAAGCCTTTACATTTGAGAAGAAATAGAATTTTTGGCTTCCACTTGAAATAATTTTGGGGCATGACAAGAATTGTCGATGTGAATTCCAATCTTCCAAACTCCATCTATCTTCTGAACCTGCAAATAAGTGTATGTGCACATTTCTCCTAGCGACACGTGGGATATGATACCATGTGAAGTAGATGAGCATTTATCTTCACAAGATATGATACCATGTGAATTTTTGGTTAAACCCGCTCAAAGAACCTAGCTAGAGAAATTCACACAAAGCTTG
>ML839228.1:54492-87450 GCA_009831015.1 Picea engelmannii | reverse complement strand
AACCGGATTTTTTAACAGTTAGTTCTTGTAGCTTTCAACACATGGCGAACGCTAGAATCTCGTTGTGAAGCCCTTCATCATACTTGAAATGACATTAGCAATTATCTGTTACGACCATAGTCAAAATGAGATAATAACTTGAAAATTTTCTGGGTTTTTTTCTTAAATTTAATTTTCCATCTTTCATAGGTCAAGATTAGATAATAATTTAAAATATATGAGGCTTTTTTAAAAATTTAATTCCCCTTCTTCCAAAGGAAACGACAAGCCCAACCTTGAGGTTCCCCACATATCTCATTGGCATGTCACATACTCACCAACCATATCACTTAGATTGGACTGAATTTATGGCAATCTTGTGGATCCCACTATGTTAGAGTGACTATACATCCTTTTCAAGGTGGGATAATGACATGTAATTCGAGATATTTTCTATACATTGTATCAAACTATGAACCAAGTTTTTGTGGTGGGATCATAGTGTTTGGAAATTTGTGTTCCTTCTTTGGTTATGTGAATTATGTCCTTGCAAAGATAGTCCCATCTCAATTCCCTGGACATGTCAAAGGTAATACGGCTTGAATGGTCATATGAACTATGTCCTTTGAAAAGATAGTCCCACCTAGACGCACTAGACATAGCAAAGTTAATAAGGCTTAATAATTATATGAACTATTTCCAGATAGTCCCACCTCAACTCAACTCCCTGGACATGGTAAAGATAATATGGTTTGAACGGTTTTATGGACCATGTCCTTGCAAAGATAGTCTCACCTCAACTCCTTAGACATGTCAAAGATAATATCAATGAAAAGTGGGAAGTACAAATGTAATATTAAGAAGATGGAATATTTCAAAGATATATGTTGTTTTGTTTCACAAAAGTCATTCAAATTTCAATTCATATAAGAACTTTCAAAAGTGGTTTAAAATGATAATTTTGAAGTTTTTTTTTTTCAATTTATGATGGATAGTTTTAGGTTATTCAGTGTGTTAAAGGGTGCTTTCTACATCGTAGTATGAAAGAGTTGTGTAATTTCTTTTATGTCTCATATGGAGTTAACACGTGGTATTTAAAATAATATTAATAACAAAAAAATTTCAATGCCGACCATAAATAGAGAGAAGGAGATTGAAAGTAAAAATGTTCTTATTATGTGGATATGTGCTTTATACTTCCAAGTATGAGGGAGATGTGTAATTATTTCAATGCTTAATATGGAGTTGACACTTGACATTTGATAAAATATTGATAACAAAAAAAGATTCCAATGTCCATGTTAAGTAAAATATTTCAATATCGACTTTATCACAAAGCAATTAAAAGTAAAAAAATTATTGTGGTTAAAACATTTTAATGGTGTTTTGCTCAATATGAGGGAGATGTGTAATTCCTTATTTGCTCAACCTAGAGTTGACATGTGGCATGTGCACGCGCGCACACACATATTACAAACTAGTGTAGATTCATCTTAACTTCCAATCTTTCATGCTTCGAGAGGGATCAATTCCCTCTAGGTGAAAAATAATATTAGATTAAAAAAATATTGAGGGATTTGATGCCTATAGATTCAAAGTTTAGATGGATCTTCATTAAAAAAAATTAATGGTGTGTTTCTTAGTATGAGGGAGATGTGTAATTCTTTTTGTACACAGTATGGAGTTGACACATGGTGTCTGTGTGTGAGGGAGATGTCTAATTCCTTCAGTATTCAACATGAAGTTGAGATGTGGTGTGTGTAGTAAGAAACAATGTAAATCCATCTTAACTCTGAATCTATCATACGCTGAGAGGGATCAAATCTCTCAAAGTAAAAAAATATTTTAAATTATTTTTTAAAAATAATTTAAGAATGATTTACAACTTGAAGAGATTTTATCCTTCTCGACGCATGATAAATCTATACTCATTATTAATTCCTTTCAAACAATTGTACATTTCCAATACATAAGATCCAAAAAACAATTAATAAATCATACGAACTTTGCAAAAACTGATTCATTCATATCTCTCATTTCAATCAAGTTAACTAAAAGCCACAAGAAAAACTTATTTTGCAAAAGCCTCATGGAATATTATTTAACTACTCCATCGTGTCAATGGAAAAGGGAAGAATGAGCAAATATTATGATTTTACATAGTATTGATTAATGATAGTAGCAACATGTGCATAATTTAAATTACGATTGTGTAAAAAAGGAAGAATGAGCAAATATTATGACTTTATATAGTGTTGATTAATGATAATAGCAACATGTGCATAATGTAAATTATGAATTATGATTTTATTATGTGATATTAATTAATATTTTTGTTTTTTATAATATTTCAATTAATAATATAAATTAAAAATAATTACTTAAATTTTACAATGTTTTTAAATAATTTATTATTAAAATATTTAAAAAATATATCAAAATATTATATAATTATTTTTTATTTAGATTAAAAAAAAAAAAAATTCATGTGATGTGTTTTTTCATGGTTAAGTTATATAAAATATTATTTTTTTCATTAAGAACGTTAAAAAATATAATATATAAATTTATCATTGTTATAATGATGATGATTAATGTGCATTAAGATTGAATTGGTAAATCAAATTTTACGAATGTAAGAGATCACTTGCAATTTTTTAGAATTTTATTCTTTTGTTCGAAAAGCATTAAGAGAAGCTTTCCAARATCATCGATAAAATTCATATGAAAGTAAATATAAWTTTTTTTATTAATTTTTAATATATGATTTGATAATTTAAAAAGGAAATATACATGTCATGAAATTTATATTGAAAAACATTTAATCACAATTTAATATTAAATTGATATAGTCAAAATTATTGCTAATAATAATTCAATACTAAGACTTTCATTTTACTATATAAATTTGTAAGTTCAAACAAAATAAAATAAAATTTACTAGTAACTCATATTTTTTTTAGTAATTATATTATAAAAGTATATTGGAGAACTAACTTATGATGTTATCAAATTATTGGACAAGTATTGAAATTTGAATTTTGAAGTTAAAATTTGAATCAAAAAATATTTTAACTTTGAAATTCAAATGCAAATACTTGTCCAATATATTTTTATAACATTATAAAGTAGTTCTTCAACATATTTTTACAACACCAACACAAATCCATCTTAACTCTAGATTTATCATGTGTCGAGAGGGATCAAACTCTTCAAGGTTCAAATCTTTTCTCAAGATTTTTTAATATAAAAAACAATTAACCTTGAGGGACTTGATCCCTCTCTGCGCATGATAGATCTAGATTTACGATGGATCTACACTAGTCTTCACACACACACACACACACACACACACACACCATGTGTCAAATCCATGTTGAGCACCAAAGGAATTACACATCTCCCTCATACTGAGTAGCACATCATTCAAATGTTTTAACCATAAGAAGATTTTTACTTGCAATTGTTATATATATATATATGACGATGTTATTGATGATGATGATGGTTAACATCCACTAAGACCAGAATTGGTTTATCGGACCTTAAGAAAGGTAAGAGATTACTTGGATTTCTTTATAATTTTATTTATGTGCTTGAAAATTATTATGAGACGTGTTCCAAGATCACCATCATTTTGATGACTTAGAAAGTTAGGAAGGTTGATATTGTGACAAATATTTTGAAATTGTGATATAATTTGGGTATATGCACGAAACTCTAAAATAAAGTGATTTTCATCTTAAATCCTAGATTCTTCCATCACATGGTATTATGGGAATTTTTCAACACCCAATTTCACTATGCAACCCCTGAAAAGTTTGTGTTTATTTTAGCAATGTTGATTTTCTTCTTTGCACTAGTCAAAACCAAGACTTTTGATCTTTTGGATTAGGGCTTACCACATGCTTGTAGTATCTTAATCTTCGTTTAACCTCTAATTCTTTATCACAACACATATTCTCTTTAAATTTAGATTTACTAATATTTTTAATATTACTAGTGTTCTATAGAATGACTTCTTCTTGTATTCCCGAATTATTTAACCAACACTTCACTAAATCAAATAAAGTTGATATTGAAATATTTTTTGTGTTATTAATATTTTTTTAAATGTCACATGTCAACTCCATGTTGAACATGGAAAGAAATACACATCTCCCTCATACAGGGATGTAGAAAACACATCTAAATACAATAATCATACTATTCTATATAAAATGTCTCTTAGTATAATAATAAAATACTTAATATAGTGATTGAGTTTATTTTAGCACACGATTAAGTTTGTTTATATTTAACAATATTTGACAATATTTTCTTTTATTTCTTAATTTTAGTTATTTACAATCTTCAATTCTTTTGTTTCCAATATTCTAACATACATTGCTTTTAAAATTAATAGTACATATAAGTTACACAATATTTTTATTTAATTAAAAATAATAAAAAATATTTGATAAATTATTATATTTATAATATAATTTATTTAAAAATTGGGTAGACAAATTAATTTCAATTGATAGTAATCATCCTTTATTTAAAAATTGGGTAAACAAAAATTAATTTCAATTAATCGTAATCATCGGGAATTTAAATTATGTTTTATTATTTAAATAAAACAACAATTTAAAAATATATATATATATAATCAATTTTAAACATATTTTATTTTCATAATAAATGCATTGTATTTAATGTATTGATTCTAGGAATAAATACAAATGTAGTGGATGTTAATTGGATTTAATTTGGATGGTTAAGAGGAAAATATAGTATCACTTAACCGAGATTCAAATCCTACTTGTGACATGTTTACAATTTATGAACGAAGAAAAATAATTCACCCTTATTTATGGGTTTGAGGATGAAATGCTTGATAACATGTAAAAAAAATAATATAAATGTAGTGAGAATATTCAACTTATAATGTACCACATCCCCCTTTATTTGCATATATGTCATGCTCTATAACTTGCAATTAATTTATTGAATTTTTATTTTGTAATTTAATTTATTAAATTATATATTTTCTAGAGTAAATATTATAATACTATCATTTTTGCAATTAACTTATTGAATTTTTATTTTGTAATTTAATTTATTAAATTATATATTTTTTAGAGTAAATATTATAATAATATCATTTTTTAAAAGGTAGGGATTAAGTTTCAAGAAGCTCTTGTTCAGTGTTTTTACCCATGTAGTGATTAGAATTGAACTCTTAACAATTTTTCCTTTCAAAGTCTAAATTCATTTTAAAAGTGTAATTTAAAATGAAGAAGGCTAATCATTTTACAATTTTGACCTTTTCTAGTTTGTCATTTGTTGTGGAGAAATCCCCCTTGTGTATAGGTGAGGACTCCCTCAAATCTACCCATGATTTGAGACAAACTACGGAATAGAATACTATTGAGTTTTCCTTATATCTATATCTATGCCAGGACGTAGAATGACATACCTTTTATCTGGTGTTTACCCTTACCTAATCCCGACTGATGCAACTCCATAGATTCGGCTCCTATAACCTGCTTCATATACACAAGGAGACGACAATCCTCAAACCTCTTGAACCATTAAGAAATTCAAATCTAATCTACCCAAGGAAAGAATATATCTATCATCTATGATTGAATACAATAGTATTAGAAGGGGAAAACCATGTAGATCTATATTAATAGTGGAGAAAAATGTACATCAATCAATGGATTTTACCTTGAGTCATGATTGAATTCCTCCTTGGTCCTTGCTCTAGCTCCTCCTAACCCCCACAAAGAAAGGTTGACCTGATATGAAGACCAAATCTTGTAGAAGAGCTCCTCTAAAATTTCTACAACATAAGTCTATTGTAGATTCTTCCTCCTCTTGCCCTTGGAATTCCTTCTTTATATAGATTGAAGGAGGAGGATAGGGGATTCTTGTATATCTCTAGAACTCAATGAACCTTGAGTGTATGATGAGTTCCCAAGCTAATATCATGAGAGAAATAATTGATGTAGTGTCGATCTCCTCATAACTCATCAAATTTACAAGGTTACAAGGGAGGTGAACCATGTACTCAATATGATCCGGATTATTTTCGGCACGAAATGAGAGCGGAGATATAACATAGAAATATTCAAAGATATTGCAATAGACACAACAATATAACATAGAAATAGCGGAAATATAACAAGAGTCACAGATATACAATAATACACGATTTCTATTAATGAAATAAATGTACAGAGACTGTAAAAGTACAGAGTGAAAGACTTGCTAGAATGGTGGTAGCTTATCTCTAAGAAGAGATGTGATGGATACTCGCATCCGTGAGAAGATTATTACAATGAGGCTTTGAAGGCCTTTCTAACATAAGTAAAATCCAAAACCCTAACCCCGGAAGATGAAAAGCCAAAAGGTTTGTGGGCCCCAATGGGGGTAGTTGATACATCAACTTCCCAGGGGCGTAACTTTTGCATACGATCTCCATTTAGGGCGCTCAATAGCTCGTTAGAAATATATATCCAAGAACTACAACTTTTGGGTGAGCAACATCGATTTATCATCCATGTTGCTCCCCGTTTTCTAAAAAAACATCGTTTAGGGCCTCAAAATGGCCTCAAAAGTTAAAAACTACTAAAAATAGTAAATTATCAAAATTTCTAGAAACATGTTTTGGGCCAGTTGGAGAAGGTGGGTGGTCACCGATATCCATCTGGATCAATCCTCCCTCCTTAGGAAGCAATGGTCTCCATTGCGTTGAGTTCCCAGGGGAGAGGGGAAAGCGATTGTTGAATCTGAATCTTGGTGAGTTGCTTGCCTTGTTGGAACCGTCGCACTGCTTGGTTTGTTGAAGGTCGTCACGAACATGTGGCTGGAAGGGTTGGAACTTTTTAACCAGTCTGTCTACATGAGATGACTATGTGCAGAAGGAATCTTTGTGCTTTGCTGCAACCTTGTCGACCTGCTTCTGGTGGATAGAAGGTGCTTGGGCCGAGGTTGTAGTGGTTGCAGTATCCTTTTTTTCGCCTTTTGAACAGATTGTGGAGAAGATGAATTTTGTAGTTGAGATACTACCTTTCTATAATGTTTAGGTGGGACAATAGTTGGAACTACCTCTGGTATTCTGTAGAGATGACTCCCCAAAGTAACAATGACACTACAGGGTCGAGACTCATAAATAGCATGGTGCTTCCACATATATGGTTGGCCCAAGAGAACATCACAGACATCCAGTGGGGAAACATCACATAATACCTCATACTTGAAGGGTTGGATGTTGTATGACAATCAACACTATTGGATGACATGAACATCTCGTCCTTGGCGAAGCCACCCGATGTTGTATGGTTGTAGGTGTGGTGTTGTCGACAATCCCAACTGTTTGACGACCTCTGCTGAGATGAGGTTCTTCTGGCTTTCGCTATCAACAATAAAATGCAGTGGGGTCCCCTTCACCCACATCTATGAATGAAAAATATGCTCCCCCTCTTCTGAATCTATTGGTTCCTCTGGTTGAATTGTTGTGGTCACAACAATAGCAGTGGGGTCTATGTCAATGATCTGTCTTTTACCAGTATTTTCAGAATCGGATTCTGAATCAGGGTTCGACTCCTTGTCTTTGATCTTGGCCACCAATGACTATTTTGAGCGACATTCATCGGTGTTGTGCCAGGGGATTTTGTGGAAATCGCACCATTTTCTGGTGTCCTTCTTTGTCTTCCTGTGACCCTTTTTTTCCTGTGGCTTGGACTGGTTTTCAAGAAACTGTTTGTTAGGGTCATCTTTGTCATACTTTGGTTGTTGTGGATTTGCAGACCTGAACTCCCATTTGTTCTGGTGCTTAAATTTCGGCTCGATTTTAACAGCATATCGATAGGAAGCACCGAGTGATGAGATGTCCAGAAAATCCATTTCAGTTTGGATGTATCTGTGTAGAGCCCCATGGTATTTCAGAACCAAATGTCGTTTAGAGTCTTTGATACCTAGCTTGGTGTGAAAGGTATGGAAGCTATTGGTGAACTCCAAAACTGATTGGCCCCTCTCTTGCCACAGTGTGGTCCATCTCATGTACTGGTCCTCATAGTTTCCAACAGGGTAATATTGTTCCTTTACCACATCCACAAAAAAATCCCAAGTGGGCTCGACCCCATATATTCCAGAATCCTCTGTGGAACTCTGCTCCTAGTAAGTTTCCCACCAATGTTTGACATGGGGGAGAGACTTAAGGAGTGCGAAGGTGATCTTTTCCTTGTCTGAAAAATTATAGACAGAGAAATAACCTTCTAGCAGATTTAACCATTTATCTAGGGCATCTGCATCTATTTGACCTTTAAATACGAGAATATCAAAATTAACCTGTACCTTGAAAGGAGAGGTGCCTCCAAAGTGGCCGCTTGATGAAGATGCGCCTGATTCTATCGGTAGGCATTGAAGGATATGGGAAAATTCTCCATCGTTTCATCCCTCTGTCGCGTGAGAGCTTCCTCAAGCAACAGACTGATAGGATCATCTTCTCCATCATTTTTCTTTTCTTTTTCCATTGAGGGTTTCTTGGGTGTGCGAGAGCGATTGTCCTCAAGAGAGACAAGCTCGAGACCCAACTTGCTATACTCAGACCTCGTCGGGGACATGCACTGAAAAATGATCAAGAGTAGCCTGCTCTGATTCCACTGATCCAGATTATTTTCGGCACAAAATGAGAGCGGAGATATAACACAGAAATATTCAGAGATATTGTAAGAGAGACAACAATATAACAGAGAAATAGAATAAATATAAAAAGAGTCACAGATATACAGTAATACACGATTTCTATTAATGAAATAAATGTACAGAGACTGTAAAAGTACAGAGTGAAAGACTCGCTAGAATGGTGGTAGCTTATCTCTGAGAAGAGATGTGACGACTACTCGCATCTGTGAGAAGATGATTACAATGAGGCTCTGAAGGCCTTTCTAACATAAGTACAATCCAAAAACCTAACCCCAGAAGATGAAAATCCAAAAGGTTTGTGGGCCCCAATGGGGGTAGTTGATACGTCAACTTCCCAGGGGCGTAACTTTTGCATACGATCTCCATTTGGGGTGCTCAATAGCTCATTAGTAAGATCTATCCGAGAAATACAAATTTTGGGTGAGAAACACGATCTATGATCCATGTTTCTCCCCATTTTCTAAAAAAACATCATTTAGGGACTCAAAATGGCCCCGAAAGTTAAAAAATGCTAAAAATAGTAAATTACCAAAATTTCCAGAAACATGTTTTGGGCTAGTTGGAGAAGGTGTGTGGCCACCGATATCCACCTAGATCACAATATGAGCATGGAGAACAACTCCAAGATAGATAAGTTACACAATAACTCTTTAAAGAATAGGATAACCTTATCTAGATAACCAAATACATGCATACATCATAATTCACATTCCTTACAATAATGAATACATGATCTCTATATATACCTATTTACACCTACACACGAGGCCCCTTTACTATTAGGCCAACCCTGTTACACATATATTTACACATTACATGTACATTTAGTACCATATATTCCCCCATTAGGATCATATAATATACATTTAACCCCATATATGCCCAAAATGGGTCATAACAATCTCTTTCTCTTTAGAGATAAGCTACCACCATTATAGCCAGTTTGTGTTCTACAGTTTTTTTCTATTTTATTCATTCATAAAAGTTTGGTTTAAGTGTATTTTTGTGTTATTTGTTATATTTTCATTTGTATCTCATTTTTTTATTAGCATAATCTAGATCATTGGTTTCAAAGCAGTCTGATCCTTGTCATTTCTTAGTGCATGTCCCCGACAAGGTCAGGGTATAGAGAGTTGGGTCTCGAGCTAGTTTCGTTTGAGGACAACCACTCTTGTTAGACCAAGCAACCTCCCATGGAGGAAGAAAATATATATGACAAATTAGGATATTATTTCAAGACGTTGCTTGAGGAATCCCTCGTGCAACAGAGGAACAAGATGATGGAAAAAGTTTCTCAGATCCTTTGACGACTACCAATGGCAGTCGAGACATATTGAACGAGAAACCATTTCAGAGGTGTAGCACCCTTCAAGGTACAATTTAGTTTTGATATCCCCTTATTTGAAGTCCAGATAGATGCATATGCTCTAGTAAAATTTTTGAATCTTCTAGAAGGTTATTACTCTATCCAAAAACAATTCAAGAGTGAAACGATCACCTTCACGCTTCTTAAATCCCTTCCCCATGTCAGAGCTTGGTGGGAATATTACTGGAAGAGGTACACCATGGATGAATTTTCACTATTAAGGAGAGAACCCACTTGGGTGGCATTTTTAGATGCCCTCAAGGAGGAGTTCTACTCTGTCAAAAAATATGATGACCAACACATGAGATGGATGACTTTGCATCAAAAAAGAGATAAGAAGGTGCAAGAGTACACTAACATATTTCATATATTGCACTCAAATATGGGTATCAAAGACTCCAAGCGACACCTGGTTTTGAAGTAGCAAAGTGGTCAAAACATGTACATTCAAACATAGATGGGTTTATTGGACATCTCCTCACTCGGAGTTGCTTATCAATATGCAATCAAAATTGAGCAGAAATTCAAGCAGTGGAGTAAACAAGAGTTCAGATTCACAAATATTCCACAACATATGATCCAGGAGGATCCAAGAACGTTCACAGAGGTCCACGAGGATCTGAAATGTTCATAAGGATCCAGAAAGGGTCAAAATTGCTCAAAATTTGATAGTCTCAAAAGTTCTATAAAATTTCATCAATGCAAAGAGCTTGTCGTCATCTTTCCAATGGTGAAAACGGTGCATCAAACTGAGCTCATATGAAAAAGTTATGGGAAGTCAAAGTTCAAGTCAACCCTGAAGAGACATCTAGAAGGTTCTGAGAGAGACACGTGGTAGGATCACAAGTTGACAACTGGCACCATATACATAATGTGGCACATGATTGTTGACAGCTGATGTGGTATATAGTAGCTCCAGGTGGCCCAATTACATGATGACAAGTGGTAGATATGGTCCAATCATTTAGCACATAAGTATACCAATCGAGTCTTGTCATGTGGCGGTATCTCATTATTGGATTGGTTAATATATATATATAATGGTATGACCGTCCAAATATTCATGTCAAAGATTCGTGTGGAGGTGTTAAATAATATAGTGTATGCCAACAAAAATCCAATAAATACAATGGTCAGTGGGAATAGAGATCATGACCCACCAACCAAAGCAAACGACTTAACAACAACATCATAACCAACTCCCCTATAGTTAGGACTTGGTTACAAGTTTTCCTCTAATTATAGTTAAAGGTTGCATAAATTTTGTTGTTTTGTTAAGAGGGGTGGCCTATTTAATGGCACACACCCCAACTCATTTTACACACAACATTTTTGTGTTACACACAATTTTTTGTGTTTTACACAATATTTTTGGTGTTTTACACAAAAAAGAAAATTGTGTTTTTGAACACAACATTCTCATGTACTAAATCTTTGCTCATTTTCCTTTTGAAGTCAAGTTTGTAGTATTTTGAGAGTTATAGGGTATTTATAGTCATCAAAATTGGTTTTCCGAGACAGAGTCGATTGTGACAATATTATCACTCATTTGTAAGCCAAAATTCTGTAAATTTGGGATTTGTGAGTTGTAAGAGAGCCTTTGGGTGTTTTGTAAAGAAATATATAATGTTTATAGTCATTGGATTCGGTTTTCTGAGACAGTGTTGAATTTGACATTTGTAATTGAGTTTGAGTAACATGCAAGAAGGTCATTTTGAAATACAATTATTTCTTTCATGTGATTATGTATATTCTCATGTATGAATGATTATACAAGTTATGTTCATCAGTTGAAGTGTTTGGTTAAGTAAGATAAGACACTTTCATACTATAAGCATTTTCAATAAAAGAATCTTGGAATAAGAAATTTGTGCCATACTTAATACTACTTGAGGATCAAGTTATATTAGAGACACTCGGTTCAGATCAAGTGGTGTATGATTTCTAACCCATTTTTGGATCAAGTGGTATTAGAGCAGGTTTGACAGGTGAATGCTTACAAGGACTAGCATGGTGAAGGAAAAATTGAGATTTATAATCCGAAGATTGGTTCAAGGAGCTTCACTTGAAGAGAAGAAATGGCTTCACCAAGGAAAACAGGTCCTTATGAATCTGAAGAAGATTTCTTCAATGTCTTTAATTAGATGAAGACAATGGTGGAAGAACTTTACAGTGAGAGAGGATTAGGAAAAGGATAAAGTTATGAACAAGTTAAGAAATAAGATGATCTTCCTCCTTCTCCACCTTCTTCAAGACCTCCTTCTTCACCTCCTTCCACATCTCCATGTCCTTCCAATTCTCCTCCCTCATCTCCGCGTAGGAAAATTGCTTCAAAAAATCCATTGTTAAAGTTGGATGTCAAGTTTAACTTGCCTATGTATAATAGTGAGCCTAATGCAGAGAAGCTAGATAATTGCATTTGAAAAATGGAAGTTAACTATCATGTTCAGCATATTGATGAAGACGAGGTAAATATTCAATTGGAATTTCTTCTCCTTGAAGGAACAACGTTGATTTGGTGGGAAGGTAAACTTCAGGAAGGTATCCAAAAGAGTGGCAATATTCTCTCTTCTTGGTCAGAATTCAAAGTTGCATTAAGGAAACAATATTATCCTTTGGCATATCAACAAAAAGAAATTATGGAATGGAAATATCCAAGGAAAAGAAAAGGACAGAGTGTGCAGGATTTTACTAAGAATTTTAGGAAGAAAGAATTGGCTTTAAATATTTCATTACATTCTACAGAAACCCTTCTGAAATATATTGGTGCTTTGCATAGTTACATTCGTCACACTCTTCTTTTGTTAAATCCCACTAATTTTGATGAAGTATGTGTTCAAGTTATACATCTTGATTCTAGGGGAAAGGATACTAAAGATGGTTCCTCCATGGAGTTTTCTTAGCAAAAGGGAAGCAAGAACAAGGGAAAAGAGAAACATGTAGCTACAATAAAGAAGGAAGAAGTAAATCCCACATGTACTCATTGCAAGAAAAGAGGACATGATGAAGATCATCGTTGGAAGATGCATCCTGAATTAAGGCCTAAAAAATATGGAGGCAAAGGAAAGGAAAATTATGTTGTAATAGTCTAAGAATATTTGGGATCCATATCAGGTGACGAGACACAAATCAGAGCTATAGGTGTTGTGAATGAAAGAAAGAATGTGTCTATGATTTTTTCAAAAGAAGTGAATGATATGATAACGAAATAGTCAAGTTATCTCTTAATCATCAAGTGTTTCAAAATTCTCCAAAGATGCCACATGAATGTCCATTACATGCAAATGACAGGGATTTTGTCAGGGAACATAGGAATGTTGTTAATTTATTGGCAGTAGCATCTATGTGTTCGCTACTACTGTTGATATGTTGTGCATTGCCAGTAGTGGAAAATATGAATGTGGATAGATGTGGAAGTCCTATAATGATTTATTATGTTAGAAACATTATTTCAGCCTTCATCCTTGTTATTCATCTGATTGTAATAAGACAGGTGGTCCAAGCATGGGGAAGAGACACAGGTCAAGTGGGGAGGAATCTCCCTCATTTAATGTAAACCTTTTGGAGGTCCAAAAGTTTCTCATTGGGGAGGAATGATCTAGGAGGATCCAAGAACGTTCACAAAGGTCCAGGAGGATCCAGAATGCTCATAGGGATCCAGAAAGGGTTAAAATTGTTCAAACTTTGATCATATCAAAAGTTAGAGAAAATGGGATCAATGCGAATATCTCATCGTCATATTTCCAATGGTGAAAATGGCACATCAAACAGAGCTCATAGAGAAACATTATGGGAAGTCAAAGTTCAAGTCAACCTTGAAGAGACATGTGGCAGGCTCTGAGAGAGACACATGGTAGGCTCACAAGTTGAGAAATGGAAGCTCCAAATATTGACAAGTGGGACCATACAGGCGACGTGGCACATGATTATTGGCAACTGATGTGGAAGATAGTACCTCCAAGTGGTCCAATTACATGATGACATGTGGAAGATATGGTCCAATCATTTGGCACATAAGTAGACCCACTCAGTCTTAACATGTGGAGGTCTCTCATCATTGAGTTGATTATTAATAAGGTAAAAGTATGTTATAAAAGGCTAAATTTTAAAGCTAAGAGAATAGTTAATCAATAATAATTATTAAATAATAATCTAATAATTATTAAATAGTAATATGATTAATAGTAATTAATTATTTGAAATTAGTTAGAGGCTAGGAATTGAAAATAATTGAAAAATAGAGTTATTTTGTTATTATTAATTATTGTATAAAAGGTCAAATAATAAACTAGGATGATAGTTAATCAATAATAATTGTTAAATAATAATACAATTGTTATATTTGGTAGCTCAAAGGTACTTTTGCATAAGTGGCACCCAACATGCGGAAGTGACTGAGCACATTTATCCCTAGTGACTTTATAAAGTGATTTTATAAAGTTGAGCCTTGTAGTTAATGTGTACAAGTGACTTTGTGAGGTTGTGGGTCACTTTAGTGACTTAAGTGACCTCAATGAATGATTCATTCATGACCATTGATCTCAAGGTAAAGTGAAGAGTCACTCAAGAGAGACCAAGGGTTAGAGGAGTTACACATTAAAATTTCATAAAGGAAACACTTGAGGGAGAGAGGGTGCACACTTTTAGGAGAGATTGAGCAGGAAGGTGAAGAGTCACTTTTCTCAAGAGAGAGATTGAGCTCATGGAGAAGTGAGAGTAACAAAAAGAGGAGGGTACATTCTCCAAGGGAAAGAGGGAGGTCCGTATAGCTAGAGGAGGGGAATGATTTCCAAGGTAGGAGGGGGTCCATACAACTGAAGAAGGGCACAATTTCCAAGAGGATAAGAGGGCATGATTTTCTAGAAATTGTAGCATTAAATGTTGAGTTGACAGTAGTGAGAAAAGAGTTGTACAACACTATTTTAGAGGTCGTACAACTGCATTAAGGCACATAAATAGAGGCAAGAAGAGGGCACTGTTGAGACCCGAAATTGACATCCCCATTACCCTATTATACTCTTCATCTATACCTTTTTGGCCTACCTAAAGCTTGGGTGAATGACAAGAATGTTACCATTAGCCAGTGATAAGGTCATAAGTAAAGTATGGTTAATTCATGCATTTTGTGGTTTATTGAAGTCAAGGAATTAAATATTTCATGTACTAATGCTTCAATTTACCATGTATAATATTTGACCTCTAGATATCCAGCCTTCCTGTACCATCTCAGCTATCCGGTACTTGTGCACCAAGACTCCCACTATCCGAATCCAGTACCAAATGTATCCGGTACTAAAATCTCGTCTGTTGCGATCCGGTACCAATGGTTGTGGACTGTCGTGATCCAATACCACTATTTGCGCATTGTTGTAATCTGGTACCATCTACCTGTCATGATCTAGTACCAATATAGAGAACTGAATGTACCAAGTTTAGCTCCAGATCACCCAAGACAATTGGTGGATGTTTATTTTCTTTAGCAAGGCTATGTTAGAATAGATTTGTTGATTGCCTCATCCTCATGCACTTTGTGTCATGAGGATGAAGCTAAAAGATGTAACCGAATAATTAAATTTAAACATTTGACTGATTTGCAAATCATTTCACCTCCTTGTGTTTCACGACTAAGATTATTAAATAGCCGTGGCAAGGATGGTGGAAGGGTAGGAGAGTTAGCATATTACCAGCATGTGAAACAATGTATGATATTGCAGGACATATTCTGAGTGAAGACTAATATAAGAATGAAATTTATCTTGATGTCTTGATTGTTTATGATTGAATATGGGTTGAGTTGTTAACAAAAGTTTGATTTTATATTTTGAGATTTGAGTGAGAGTAATGTGTGGGTTGAAGACAAGCCTACTATAGACTTCAGTAGCTAACATGTTGAAGCAGTAAGGGCCCACTGCCCAATAAAGGTAATCATCTTCGTAGATTAGCATTAGCATTTGTTTTCAGTAGTGTAAACATTAAATCAACTGAAGCTTTAACTTTGTTATATGATAACAGTACAACTTACACTAGGATTTCCATTATATACTCGTTTAGAGATCTTTACTTGCTCTCTTTTTGCATATGCTCTGTTTTTATGAATTTGGTTTTTAGACATGAATGTTGGCAGTAGTGGTTGGACATATTTGAAGGAGAACTAGTGAAGTCCACAACAACACATTGTGAACCACAACATACTCGGTATATTGACTATTGAACTGCCCATGCTATGTCTTGATGATTGATGTGTGATTTCCCTTTTAGAAGTGTGGATTGCATAGTTAGTTTTCTGGGTTAGATAGCAGAGTTGATCTGTCAAACCAACTCCATCTCATACTTTCATATTCCATAATGGAGTGGATAGCCTCTCTATGAAAGACAACCAAAGTGCATTGCAGTTTGCTATTTTGATTTGTTTCCGGCATGCATAATCTAGTTTAATTCTATACTTTTGACATTATAAATTACCTTTCTTATTGGTGTCTTGTAACTCTGTTGATTACAAATCCTAGATTGATAATTAATGAGTATATTATACTAAACATATAAGCAGCACAACATTTTGGTGCCGTTGTTGGGGAGTTGAAAACGGTAGGAAGTGATTTTTAGCTTAGATTATTTGTATAATTTTTTTTTAAGGATGCTTGAGGTAGGAGGATAAAATGTTTAAGATGCGAGTGAAGAGACACGTGGCCACTAGAGTGGGGTTCTCTGAAACCAAGTTTCCTTCTTACCTTCTAGATAGAATTAGGATTTCGATTCAGTTAAAGAATCAAACTTCCATTTTATGCATAGATATATTGATAATAAGGGTAGATTTGTAAGCTCCAAAGATTCAAAAACAACCCCCTTCACTAATCGAACTGACATTGGTGCAGGAAAAATTCCACCAACAAAAGATTCAAGGGGATCCAATGAGTCTCCAGAAGGAGAACCTAAAACAAAAAAATCAGTATTGGGACAGGCAAAACGTGAGTCTACTGAACATTTAGGAGACACAGAAAATCTAGTTTCTGAACCATCCATCAGTAGAATGGCAGAAGAAGAAGGAAATGCAGCCACAGAGACTGATACTTTTGGGTTTCCAATCTTGGATATTTCCAGAAACATCAGCATGAAGAATATCCCACTATCATCATTACCCACTTTCAGAGGTATGTCAACTGAAGATCCAGATTTATTTTTATTCGATTTTGGAATATTATGTAGAAGCTATAACTACTCAGACAATGCCCCAAAACTTAATCTTTTTCCTACTACAATGAAAGATTTAGCCTTAAGATGGTTCACGAGCTTAGGAGAAAATACAATCCTTTCTTGGGATCAAATGAAAGACACTTTTTTTGAAAAATACCAAGACTATTGTAAGGATAATGTTAAAAATGACATTTTTAAAATGCAGCAAACAGAAGATGAAAGCCCTGAAGACTACTTAGAAATGTTCCTATACAACTATCAAAAGTCAAAACTATTCACCACAGACCCAGCTGTAGTAAGAACTATATTCTTGAAAGGTGTCAAAGATGATTGCATAGAAGTTTTAAACTTGTTGAGTTCAAGAGATGTACACCAAAAACCTTTTTCAGAAATTGCAGATTACTGTAGGAGATACTCAAGAGGACAAGCTAAAACAGGCAAAGGACCAAGAGATCCTTTTAGCAGAAATACAAAACAAAGCTCAGGGACTGTCACTAGAACTGAGTTAGGAAACTTATTGGAGAACTTTAAAACAGACATCTTGAGCACAATAAGTAACCAGTTAGATACTCTGAAACTGAAAAAGAAACAAGAAGAAGAAGATTCTTTAGCAATATTTTGTCATAGATGCCGAAAGAATCCCAATAGCGAGAAGGAATGCCCATTAAATGTCATAGAAATCTATGGTTTGTGTACACTAGAACACCCCACATCTGAGTGTCCAACCTTGCTTGAGCTACAAGCCATGTATAGGGGAGGAGGAGTCTCACAAGAACAACCATACCCTTCTACAAGACCTTGGAGAGCCCAAAATCTCAATACATTTTATGATCCTAATACACAATATCAACAACAACAATGGGGCCCTTCCCCAGTGACCTATCCATAATGGAAACCTCAGCAAACTCAACCTTGGCAACAAGGTTGGAGGGGAACTATGTATGGAAATCCCTCTTACCCTACATATCCACAGTACCCTGCAAACATTTCCCAATTACTACCTGGACTCAACCCACCACAGATGCAAGATTTACTCCCACTTCCTATACAACAACAATTTACAACCCCCTTGAACCCTAATCAACAGCAACAAGTATCTATAACCAAGCTACCCACAATCCTCCAATACCAACAACAATCCCTACCTAGCCAGTCCCTAACCCCAATAATCGACCCACCCACCCTGTGCAAAATACAAAAGTTCAAACCTTCCCCACCTATGAAATTCAACTATGATCAGGGAAAGTTGTAAACCAATCAGATCCTGCAGTAATAATTCAGAAAGAAAATGATAATCATTCTGAGGAAGAAAACACTCAAACCACCCTTGTAGAAGAAGAGGCCTCTCCTCCTATTCCAATCACTTCTCAGTCTGTACGAGTACCCCAACAAATTAATCTCCCACCTTATCCCAAGAGGCTATTAGTGAAGAAACCTGACCCACCCTTGCACAAAGATATAGAAGATGAATTACAAAATGTGTGCATAAAAATACCTCTGTTGCAAACCATTAAGGATATCCCTATATATGCCAAAATCATAAGGGATCTTTGCATTAAGAAACCATGAAGGAAGTAGAAGGAACCTCCCCTTGTTTAGGCAGTGGGACAATTATTTGAATTTATTTATGAAATGCCATACAAATATAATGACCCTAGAAATCTAGTAGTCATTGTGGAAATTAATGGAATTTCTATACCAAACACACTCATTTATTTGGGCGAAACTATTAATGTAATGCCTTTTGACACTATGAAAAAGCTCCAAATCAACCAGTTAAGACCAACCCCAACCATGATCGAGTTGGCAGATAAGTCAGTCATTAGCCCTGCAGGAAGTCTAGATGATGTCATAGTCACTCTAGCTTCTTGGGAATATCCAATAGACTTTTTAGTCATCTATTCTAAATCATATTCCAAACCAGGACACCCTGTGGTTCTTGGTCTCCCTTGGCTGGCCACAGTAGATGCCTTTATCGGCTGTCGGTTTGGTGAGATGACTATATCCAATGGCACACATAACCAAAAACTTGTCCTCTTCCCTCTTGCCCAACCGACACAGGAAATACCTATTTGGTTAGAAAACCCTTATGGAGAGGAAGATTGCATCAGACCTCTATTAACACTTGAACAAGTAAGAGGAATACAAGAAAAACTAGATGAACAAGTCTTAAGCTTATTTTTTGCTGACACAAATTGCATTGAATACCTAAGGTCTTTTGCAGAATTGTCACATATTTTTAGTTCTGAATTTCAACAAACTTGGCATCCTGATATCACTCAATTATATACTTTATCACCAGCCTCCTCAGATAAGGAAGAAACTACTGAACTTGTTGAGATTAGCCCAAGAAAACCATTGTACATCAACTCTAGTTTGGAACCAGAACAAAAGACACAAGTGATTGAAATGCTCCAAAGACAATTTGATGCCTTTGCATGGGATTATGCAGACATGAAAGGCATTCACCCTGACACATGCACACATCATATCTACACTAGTGACCAAATCATATCAATTATATAGCCTCAGTGAAGGTTGAATCCAACCCTTAAAGATATTGTAAAAGAGGAATTGCAAAAACTCTTTCGAGCCAATCTCATATACCCCATTTTAGATAGTCAATGGGTATCTCCACTTGTCATAGTTCCCAAGAAAAATGGTAAGTGGAGGATATGTGTAGACTTCTGGGAGTTAAACAAAGCCACCCATAGGGATTATTTTCCCTTACCATTTATTGATTAGGTGTTGGATACCCTGTTCGGAAATAAGTATTTTTCGTTCTTGGATGGGTTTAGTGGTTACAACCAGATACAAATAGCACCTGAAGACCAGGAGAAGACCACTTTCACCTGCCCTTGGGGCACATATGCTTATAGGGTTCTCCCTTTTGGACTTTTCAATGCTCCAACCACTTTTCAAAGAGTTGTCCTAACCATTTTCTTTGACTTGACCAATGATTGTGTGGAAGTCTACATGGATGACTTTACAGTCCATGGAAAAGACTTCTAGGAAGCATTGACCAGTCTAGAAAAAATCTTGATTAGGTGTAAGGAAACAAACCTTTCCTTAAGTAATGAAAAATAAAAAATGGTGCTCACAGAAGGTATTGTTTTGGGACATCACATTTCTGGTTCTGGAATGAGAGTTGATCCATAAAAGATTTATATCATCACACAAATCAGAATACCTTCCTCACAAAATGAATTCTGTAGCTTTTTAGGACATGCTGGCTACTATAGAAGAATCATTCCGAATTTTACAAGCCTAGCTACCCCTTTATTCAAATTATTATCTAAAGAAGTCGAATTTAAGTGGGATGATGAATGCCAAATATCTTTCGAAATTCTAAAACAAAAATTGTCAACTACCCCTGTATTAAGAGGACCAAATTGGTCCCTTCCTTTTCATATATGTACCAATGCCTCAAACACATCCCTTGGGGGAGTCCTTGGACAAAGAGAAAATAAAATTCCCTATGCTATTTACTTCATCAGTAAGAATTTGTCTCCGACCAAAGTTAATTATACCATCACAGAAAAATAATTGCTAGTTGTAGTCCATGCTATCAATAAATTTAGACAATATATTACAAGATATCAAGCTTTTGTACACACTGATCATTCAACCATCAAATTTTTAATGAACAAACCTGTAACAAATCCTAGAGTTACACGATGGCTCTTATTATTACAAGAGTTTAATATGAACATTATTGATAGACCTGGTAAAGATAATCTTGTGGTTGATTTCTTATCTATAATGATTCATCTGGGAGATAATGCACCAGTAGAAGATAACTTTCTTGATGAAAATTTATTTTCTATTTCTACATTCACTCCATGGTATTCAGATGTCACTAATTATCTTCTGACAGGGAAGATGCCTCAGAAATTGTCTCCTAGAGAAAAACAGAAAGTAATTCAACTAAATGCAAATTACATGTGGCACGATGATTGCCTCTACAAAACAAGACCAGATTTGGTGATCAGGAGATGTGTAAGGGAAGATGAAATTCATGATATTTTGAAAACCTACCATGATGGTCCTTGTGGAGGACACTTATCAAACAAGAGGATCGCTTACAAAGTTTTGAAATCTGGTTACTACTGGCCCCATATTTTTAGAGATGCTAAAACCTATGTATCCAATTGTGATGAATGTCAATGAATGGGTAAGCCTACTGCATGAGACCAAATTCCACTTCAAGCCCAAGTAGTCATTGAGCCATTCGAGAAATGTGCATTAGATTTTGTAGGGCCCATTAACCCTATATCTAAAAAGAAAAAGTATATACTTGTATGCACTGACTACGTGACTAAATGGGTTGAAGCAAAAGCTTTACCAGTTGCAAGTGAACAATCAATGGTAGATTTCCTTTTTAATGATATCTTTACTAGATTTGGTGTACCACGAGAAATTGTGATTGATCAGGGAACTCAATTACCTCTCATCTAGTCAAAGATGTTACAAAATAGTACCAAATCAAACACAGGAAATCTACACCCTACCATCCACAGACAAATGGACAAATAGAATCTACCAACAAAGTTATTGAGTCCACTCTTACCAAAACAGTACAGTTGCACCATAAGGATTGGGCTGACATATTATTAGAAGATTTATGGGCTTATAGAATCACCTGGATGAATACAACAAGACATACACCCTATGAGTTGGTGTATGGGAAGCAGGTGTTTCTTCCCATAGAATTCCAGATCAAAATCTTCAGGACCGCAATGCAAGTTGGCATGAACTTGGATGAAGCCTGTTAGCGTCAAAAGTCACCCCTCGATTGATTGCAGGAGTAGAGCCCAATGCCCATCAGTTTTATGTCACGATAGTTTTGAATGGGTGATCGAATGGATAAAGACTCAAGAAGATACAACTTTAACTCAGGAAACAAGACCTAGTATGTAGAAAGCAAGGGAGGTCTTGATCCAACTTCTGTCAGTAAATGATTAAAGAGTGGTAGAGGGAAGACTTGTGAGAAGGGCGAGTGAGACTGCCTCAGGCGATAGGCCTTCGAAATATTGAAGATGAAAAAATCAGAAGCCAAGATCCTCTTGGTCAAGAGCCTCAAGGAGCTGAAGGGTGACTTGAATGGATCCTCCAATTCTGAGTCATTCAACGCTAAGAAAATCACAGGAACCGATTAGAAACAATGCAACTGTTACAGTGATCCAACCAACATCATCCTATAACAGCTACAACTCAACTGGATCCTCCAATTTCGAGCTGTTCTAACACAGTAAACAAAGAGATGGAAAAGAAGCTGACATCCATAAAGTAATAAGTCTCAAATGCCTTGTACATTAACTAGAGCGACCAATGCTTCCTCAAAACTTTACAATCGAAAGCCTTGCTCAACCATCCTTTTTTTACAAAATATAAACACTGAGCTTATATACTCAGAGAAAATCGCCTAACAGAGGTGTCCTCAGTCATCCAAGTCTTGGCATCCCCTCAGCCAAATTCAGACGGATATTCTTTGTCGGACACCATCTTAACTGCGCATGGCTCCTGCAGGGGGAGTAGTTGAGTCAGTAAATGCCAAGTTAGCGTGTGCAGACCTCCTCTGGCTAGTCTAGAACTCGAAATGGCTTCTTTGGAAAAATGGGTACATAGGACCCTCTCAAGCAGATTGCTTTCTAGAACCTCCATTCCTCGCATTTAATGAATGAGGAGAAGTTTCAACCACCCTTTCTTGCCTTTTTTTACTCCAAGCAAAGACCAGTATCGAGGTCGAATTCGGTGGCACCTAAAGATCGTGGTGATTCCTTCTGTGAACAAACACAACACCTTCGACCCTTCTTATGAAGCTCTTTTCTTTCCCAAGTGACCATAGGTTGTGACCCTGCGTTTACTCTCCAAGGTTCTTTCGGCGTTCGTGAATAAGAAGGGGATGATCCCTGCTTCTTGAAATCGCGATGAGCGAAACGCTTAGACGACTTAATCTTGCACCACGCGTCCCTCTAGATCTGATGGTCTTGAACTCACCCAATGATGTTGTGGGTTTGGGTCCTGGACACTCTCGGCACCTCGTGCATCGGGAATATGACGGATATGTTCTTTGCGCCTCCCAATCACGATGGGCGAAAAGGCGGGGAGCCTAATCGCGCACCAGGTGTCCCCTTTAGACAGACGACTAAGACTGCTCCTCAATATTGTGGGACCGCCTTTGGGTGCTCTCGAGGCTTTGGGGTTCGGGGTTTCGAAATGTTCAACAACATAAAACCTTCACCCCTTGAACTCGTGACTACCAAAAATCCGACGTTACTGGATCTCGTTCCACGCATCCTTTGGATGGACGACTTCTATTCTTCCCTGCATACAATATGGGCACGATCTATTTGTGCCAATCTCCATGCAACTCTGCTATCCACGATTTCCCACTGACCACAGATCTACTCTTATGAAAGGATCTGGACCGTCGACAACATAATTTCACCTGCTTACTTGCTAGGAAACCCAAAAAACAAAATTTTCCCATGTCGCGCTTGGGCGCTTCTTGTGTAACTTGCAGACCTGATAGCTCTTCTACTTCAGATGAGAAATGTTACTAACATTAGGCTCCATGGGGGATAGAGTCATCCCTGTGATGCTCTAAGGACTCATTTTTCAGTTTCAGTGCCTTGCTGTTGGGCTATGGAGTCATTTACTAAGCTGAAACAATAAAAGTAAAAACAAAGAACATAAAGGACAATATTTACAAAACACAGGAGCCATTGAAGACTCAGACAAAGCATTTTTTAAGAAAATTCTCATTTACTAGGCTGTTGAAAACTTCTTCACCCTCCAAATTCTGTAGCCGATATGTGTTATTTGAGAAAACTTCAGAGATTTTGAAGGGCCCGATACATAGGGCTTCAAATTTTTCATGCTTGCCCTTGTCTTTCTTAGGAGCATCCCATTTCAGTACCAGGTCTCCTATCTAGAACTCCTCCTTCTTGGCCTTCCTATCAAAAACTTGCTTGATTCTTTGTTGATGGTCCTGAATTCTATCCATTGCCTGCTCCCTGACCTGCTGGGCCTCCACTAGCTGATGAATTCTTCTGATCATGTCATCAAGCTCCTCCTGATGATCCTGGAGAATTTTTTCTACAGGAATGGCTAAATGAGAAGGGAAAACAGCCTCCGCTCCATAGACTAATTGGAAAGGAGAGATGTCGATAGATCTCTTCATGGCCACTCGATTGGCCCATAGAGAAAACTTTAATCTTGAGTGCCAGGCCTTCTTGTTGTCTTCCAACAATATTTTGATGATCCTTATTAGGCTTTTGTTGGAGGATTCTGCTAAACCATTTCCCTGTGGATAATATGGGGTGGAGTGAATCAGTTTGATCCTGAACTGCTCATAGAACTTGGCTAATGGCTCAGAACCGAAAGAGGTTGCGTTATCAGTGACAATTTTACTTGGGCAGCCGAACCTCATGATGAGGTCCTCCAGGAACCCAATGATTACCTTGTGGGAAGCACTCCTGGTAGGGATAGCTTCAATCCACTTGGTAAAGAAATCTGTAGCAGTTAGGATCCATCTGTGTTGCCCACTAGAAGCGGGGTGAATTTCTCCGATGAAATCTAGGCCCCACTGCTGGAAAGGTCTCGAAAAAACCATAAGATTTAGTAGAAAGGAATTGAGTTGTTGTTTTCCTACAAACCTTTGACATCAGATATAGGTTCTAACTCCTCTATGGACATCAGTGAACAAGGTGGGCCAATAGTATCCAGCTCTGAGAATTTTGTGGGATGTGGCCTTCTAGAAATGGTGCCCTCCACATAGGCTACTGTGAAATTTAGCCATGATCATATCGGCCTCTTGTGAATTTATGCATTTTAAAAGAACCCACAGGGGGTCTTTCTAGTATAAAATTTGATCGATAAGGCAATATCTGACTGCCTTGAGCTTCAGAGCTCTTTCTTTGTTTCTTTGTAGGCAGTCTGGAGGCCGCAAATCTTGCAGAAAGTATATAACATCCTTATACCAAGGAAATCGAGCCAATGGGGGCTCCCTTTGAGGGTCCATGTCAGACAACTGACCTTGTTGAATTTCTAATCATTCGTTGATGAAACTTATTCCCAAAACTTGGCAATTGGCTTCAGCTAACAGCTTGGCTAAACCTTGACCTTTGATCAATTTGGTAGGGTTTATTTCCAGGTCAAATTCCAGAATCTTGGCTATCCACTTACTCCTCCTCCCGTCTAGGTTAGTATGAATAAGAATGTCTTTAACAACAGCTGAGGGGACATACGCGATGATTTTTGACTGCAGAACATAGATTCTAAAGGCCTTGAGAGCCTTTACCAGGGTGTGGGCCTGCTTCTCCATGGAGTCATACTTGACTTCAGCATCCCTTAATGCTCGGTTGAAATAGGCAATAGGATGCTCTAGCCCAACCTTGTTTGTCTGTAATAAAACAACAACCACCATGTCGGGTGAGGCAAAGGAGAAAATAATAAAATCCTTCGAGTAATTGGGACTGATAAGCACAGGGGCTTCAGTTAGGGCCTTCTTTATTTTCTCAAAGGAATGTCGCGATTCAGAAGTCCACTTCACTTCATTCTCTTTCCTTAACATGGTTGTTATAAGTCTTACCTCCTCAGCAAAGTTAGGCACAAATCTCCTCAAAAAATTAATCTTACCAAGGAAATATTGGACCTCCTTCTTAGACCTCAGGATTGATAAGGCTTGTATTGCCTCAACTCTACTGGGATCGATCCTTACTCCTTCCGCTGATACTATGTGGCCTAGTAACTTTCCCTTCTGCATGGCGAACAAAGATTTCTTGGGGTTTAATGAAATGCCAAAACTCCTGCACTTCAGGAAAACCTTCCTGAGATGACAACAGTGTTCTTTATCAGATTTTGAAAACACTGTGATGTCATCTATATAGACGACCAAAAATTTATCCTTTTCCCCAATGAAAGCTATGTCCATGGCACGATGAAACGTTGCCCCTGCATTCATTAATCCAAACGACATCTTGGCATACATGAATGTGCCCCATGGAGTGGTAAATGTTGTCTTTTCCTTGTCCTCAGGAAGAACAAAGACTTGATTGTAGCCAGAGAAACCATCGATCATGGACATCCTAGATGCTCCTGTTACCCTCTGCAGTATATGTTCCATCTTTGGTAAGGGGTAGTTATCCTTTCATGAGCTCCTATTCAGGTTTCTAAAGTCTACACAGAGTCCGATTTACCCATTCTTTTTCCTTACTGGTACCAAGTTGGCTACCCACTCTAAATATCTTAGTGGTACAATGGTCTGAGCTTGAAGTAGCTTCTTCACTTCCCTCTCCATGATAGGCAACAGCATAGGATTGATCTGTCTCAGCTTCTGCCTGAATGGTTTGCCTCTCCTTTCAATGAGATTTTATGCTCGATGACAGAGGTGTCATATGTTTTGAGGTCTTCGTAGGTCCAGGAGAAAACATCATCAAATTCCCTCAAAATTCCAATGTATTCGGACCTCTGTTCCTTTGTCAGAATTATTGATAATTTGACAAACTTGGGCTCACTCTTGGTGCCAATGTTGGACTGAACAGTACCAGTGTCATCCTTCGAGATTTCCCCCTTTAACGACACATCATTTCTATCAAAAATCCTTTCTAAAGGAACCAGTCCCCTTGGAATGTGGTTGCTAGGGAGTTGCACAATGTCATGCTTTTCTATTTTACTCAACAACTTACCCTCATCAAGATTTTTCTCAAAGATAGAATCTTGGTCGATATGCATCTCTGAAAAGAATCTTGGTCGATATGCATCTCTGAAAATTCTTCGTTAGTCTCCAAGAATTTCTTGATCTCGAGATCATCCTCGAACACCTTCCAATGTTTGACATTGTTAGGTATGGAGGGCCTGTATTTTACTTCTACATCATATCTGAATTTGGGTGGCAATGGTACCTTGAAATTGCTTGCTGATGCAACCAAGGAATTTTCCATTGTGTTCTCCTTTCTTGGGATGAAATAAATGTTAAATGCTGAGAAGAAACTATCGATAAGGTCCCATACCTCGTTTCTGTAGCTTCCGAGTCAAGGATGCTTAGCCTGATAAGCGTTTTTGACCTATTGGACCACCGACTTTGCATCACCGAACACCGCTACCTCTTGAATTCTCATTTCCCTCGCAGCTCTTAATCCAAGAACAAGAGCTTCATACTCTACCACATTGTTGGTAGCTTCTAATTCTAGTTTGTACGACAGAGATATGGTTTCCTAAGAAGGTGACACAAAAAACACCCCAGCTCCAGCGCCTTCCCTGGAACAGGCTCCATCAAAGAACATTTTCCAGACGGGGGTGATGGAGGGAAGAAATTTATGGGAAGTGGTGGGCGAATTTCTGAGCTTAAGAGGAGGCTCGAGAGCAATGGTGAGTTGTAGTAAACTAGAACCTAAATTAGTTTCTAAGGCAAAAATAGGATGGTTGGCAGGATTGGCCTCATCACTGATTATATAGGCCAGTTGGGCTTCCCTGTATAGTCTTTTATGCTCTCCTCCAAACACTAGGATAGTAGCATATGTGAGGTCCATCTGAAAGGTTCCCCCCAGTATTTTTATCCAAGATATTGATAACAACATACCAAACTTGGGGGGGGACATCGACCACTACAATATCCATGACCACACTTTTCATGGGCAGCTGAAACAAGGTCACGACCAAGTCTTTGATAACTCCAAGACACTGAAATTTTATGGAGTCAAAGGAATAGAGGTCATGATAGGCTTGGGTGACTTCCAGCCCTAACTCTTCCATGACAGTTTTGGGCATAAGGTTCTGAGAATCCCTCGAATCCATCAAGCAGTTGTGCAGTACCTTGTCATGTATGTTCAGGGAAGTGTAGAAGGGAGGGGATGAGTCATTCTTGTCTTCTACCATAGGGCCTAGAATAACTGCAGGATTTTCATCTTGCAAATTGATGGAGTCTATGGGAAGGCATGAGACCTCAGACTGTAAAACCTCAGAGAAGTTCTTATTGAACCCTTCATGTTTAATCAATTCGGTCAGGGGCACAAGGATTCTGATCTTTTGAATTTCATGCTCAAAATTAAAAGAAGATGTAATCTTTGGGATTTCTCTTATTTCGAGAACATGACTCTGGACTATGGGAGAGAGGGTTCGAGGCTTCTTACCTCTGTGACTATCCACTACCTCATAAGTAGGCTTCTCCTCTCTAGTGGACTGCTTAGGAACATCAGGTGCTACTGTCTTTTTCCTAGATCTTAGATCATATCTGCCTGGGCTGCCACTAGTCTTGTCTCCCTTTCTCAATTCATTTAGTTGATTGTCCATGAGAGACTCCTCGTAGGCTGATTGAGTGATATGAGGAAAAGGAGGAGTGTCTTTGAAGCAATGGATTTTAGGATCAAGCTCGTCTGTTTCCCCTTCTTCCCCCTCGGCCACAATTTTTTTTTGAAAAGGGGCCTGAATCTTCTGGTCTTCTCTGTATCTTCCCCTCTCCCTTTGCACAGTCGGGGAAGTAATATTGTTTGGCCTCCTGAAACCTCCTTTGTTTTCAACGTTCTGAGGGCCCTTGTATGCTTGCTTCCCTTCCACCTTCATTCTCTCCATTTCTACAGACAGAGACTTCACCATCCTGGTCATCTCATCCACTTGAGGGTGGGGCACTGACGGGCCCAAAGTTGAGGCTTCTGACCTTCCCTTTCTTCTATCTACATCAGCCTTGTTTCTCAATCTATCAACTGCTAATACATTGGATTCCACTTCTATGGCTGCATCTTTCATTTGAGCTAATGAGGTGGCCCTTATTTCTCTCAGTAATAGACAAAAATTGGGGCCAAACGCACTAGCATAAGAAATCTTGGTTGAGGCTTCTGAAGGCTTTATTTTGGTAGGGATTTTGTTATACATATTATTGAATCTTTTGGAGAAGTTGGAGACAGACTCTCCATCCATCTTTTTCAAAGACCCGAACTTTGTCATTTAATACATGAAATCCTTCCTATCGCCCCACTGCCTCAGGAAAGCACTATCCAGGGCTTCAATCCCAGCAATAGATCCAGGGGCCAATCCTCTAAACCATTTCCTCACGTCACCATCTAGGCTCTGGATGAAGAATCTCATCCAGACATCTTCATATTCAATGTTTAGGTTGTCTGCATAACTGTAGAAAGCAGCCAGATGCTCTTCAACAGTTACATTCCCTTCCCTAGTGAACTTGGGCATATACTTCAAGTAATCTCCAGCAGGGAGAGGATTCATAGGATGGGGTAGGATTAAGGGGGTGTATCTGGCAGTGACTATGGTTTCCATTCTATTTAGAGGGGGATTAGCACCATCCATAGGGATATTAGGTGGAGGAGAACTTGGAGGAGAAGGAGTTCGCGAAGGGGCTACTGGGAATGAGTCTCAGAGTGGGATGGGAAATAAAAGGGGATTTAAGGAGAAGGCTGACAGGCTCAAGTATGTAGGTTCTCCTCTTTGTGCAGGAGTGGGAAAATATTATGTAGTCCTGGGTCTACACGAAGGTATAGCTTCAGAGGAGAGGGGAGTGACAAGGATTTCTCCCTCCAATCCTAGACCAGGAGGGGAAAACTCAACAGGAACACTCCCAAAATTTAGGAAATGGGAAACCTCTAAAGGAGGTCTACTAAGAAACTGAGGAGGATAAAATGGAGTTCTTACAGAAGGAGATGGCGAATTACCTATTTCAGCGGTGGAAGATTCTTCTTCAGGGGCCTTTCCTTTTCTAAGAACCACCTCTGGATCAGTTTTAGGTGTATCTAGAGGCAGCTGTGGCTGAGACCACGTGTGTCTACCTCTGAAATCCACAATTAACACGACAGGTTCGCCACAATAGAGTCGTCACATTGGAGCCTCCAAGTGCACAGTAGAAATCTCTAAAGGCTCTGATACCTGATGCACCTTAAGAATTAGAGGCTCAATGTCGTTCAATCTCGGGGAAAATTTTCAACTTCGTCCCCGGCAACAACGCTATAAATGTTAGCGTCAGAAGTCACCCCTAGATTGCTTGCAGGAGCAGAGCCCAATGCCCATCAGTTTTATGTCACGATAGTTTTGAATGGGTGATCGAAGGGATAAAGACTCAAGAAGATACAACTTTAACTCAGGAAATAGGGCCTAGTATGTAGAAAGCAAGGGAGGTCTTGATCCAACTTCTGTCAGTAAATGATTAAAGGGTGGTAGAGGGAAGACTTGTGATAAGGGAGAGCGAGAATTCCTTGGGTGACAGGCCTTCGGAAGCTTGAAGATAAAAAAATCGGAAGCCAAGATCCTCTTGTTCCAGAGCCTCAAGGAGCTGAAGGGTGACTCAACTAGATCCTCCAATTCCGATTCATTCAACGCTAAGAAAATCACAGGAACCGATTAGAAACAATGCAATTGTTATAGTGATCCAACCTACATCATCCTATAACATCTACAACTCTACTGGATCCTCCAATTCCGATATTTTCTAACACAGTAAACAAAGAGATGGAAAAGAAGCTGACATCCATAAAGTAAGAAGTCTCAAATGCCTTGTACATTAACCAGAGCGACCAACGCTTCCTCAAAACTTTACAATCGGGAGCCTTGCTCAACCATCCTTTTTTTACAAAATACAAAGACTGAGATTATATACTCAGAGAAAATCACCTAACAGAGGTGTCCTCAGTCATCTAAGGCTTGGCGTCCCCTCAACCAAATTCGGACGGATATTCTTTGTCAGAAACCACCTTAACTGTGCATGGCTCCTGCAGGGGGAGTAGCTAAGTTAGTAAATGCCGAGTTAGCGTGTGCATACCTCCTCCGGCTAGTCGAGAACTCGGCATGGCTTCTCTAGAAAAATGGGTACACAGGACCCTCTTGAGCAGACCGCTTGCCAGACCCTCCATTCCTCGCATTTAATGAATGAGGAGAAGTTTCAACCACCCTTTCTTGCCTTCGTTTACTCCAAGTGAAGACCAGGATCAAGGTCAAATCCAATGGCACCTGAATATCGTGGTGATTCCTTCTATGAACAAACACAATGCTTTCGACCCTTCTTGTGCATCTCTTTTCTTTCCCAAGTGACCATGGGATGTGACCCTCCGTTTACTCTCCAAGGCGCTTTCGACGTTCGTGAATAGGAAGGGGTTGATCCCTGCTTCTTGAAATCGTGATGAGCGAAACGATGAGATGGCTTAATATAGTGCCACGTGTCCCTCTAGATCTGACGGTCTTGAACTCACTCGACGATGTTGTGGGTCCGGGTCTTGGACACTCCTGACACCTCATGCATCAGGAATATGACGGAGCTATTCTTTGTGCCTCGCAATTGCGATGGGAAAAAAGGCGAGGAGCCTAATCACGCACCAGGTGTCCCCTTTAGACGAACGACTGAGACTGCTCCTCGATATTGTGGGCTCGCCTTTGGGCACTCTCGGTGCTTCAGGGTTCGGGGTTTCAAAATGTTCAACGACATAAAACCTTCACCCCTTGAACTCGCGACTGCCAAAAAGACGATGCGACTGGATCTCATGCCACGCGTCCTTTGGATGGACGACTGCTATTCTTCCCTGCATACAATATGGGCGTGATCTATTTGCACCAATCTCAGCACAAATCTGCTATCCACAATTTCTCGTTGACCACCGATCTTCTCTTATGAAAGGATCTGGACCGTCGACAACATAATTTCACCCTCTTACTTGCCAGGAAACCCGAAAAATGAGATTTTCCTGTGTCATGCTCGGGTGCTTCTTGTGCAACTTGCAGACCTGATCGCTCTTATGCTTCGGACGAGAAATGTTACTAACAAATCCCAAAAAAAAATACTCTTGCAGCTTAATGAATTGGATGAAACCATGCATGAAGCACTTCAAAGAACTACCCTCATTCAAGAACAGAGAACAAAATGGCATGACAAGTATCTCAAAAAGAAAAAATTTCAACAAGGAGATTGGGCCCTATTGTATGACAGCAGATTCAAGAAATTCAAAGGTAAGTTAACCACCCATTGGATGGGACCTTACGAAATTGACATTGTCTACGATAATGGTTCAATTAGGATAAAGACAATTGATGAACAACAAACACCACTACTTGTGAATGGTCACCGGTTGCGAGTTTACAACAAACCTCTATCAAAAGAAGAATTCCTGACTTGTATACTACAAAATTCAGATATGCAGATGATTAGTAAGGAAGGAGACCATCCTATTGATCCACATTGATTGATTGGTTTATTTAAAATTTTTGTACATAGGTGTGGATTGAATTTTGTTAATAAGTTGAAGGTAACAAGAGATTCTTACCTCCTTTTGTTTTACTTTTGCAATTTCTTTTCTTTTTTTTGTAAGTAAATTTCTATAATTTATTTGATCCTTCATGGACTTGCTAAACATTATTTTATAGGCATCAACAATATTATGTTCTTCACCGGTACCAGAAATCCTGCTCTGGTTCGGTATCAACAGTCTGGCACCAAGAATTCGGTACTAGTCCAGTACCAGAAGTCTTTCCTTCTACAATGCTATCAAGACATATTACCTAATTGACAAAGCATACTATGCATACTTCAAAATATTATGTCAATTAATCTGAAGTACAAATCCATGCAAACAACCACTTAAGCTGGAACCAAGAAGCCGAATGTAGTATCAAATGACAACCCTTGTGAAGCAATAATTTCTTTTGGTTCTGTTGACAACTAAAGGGAAGTATTTTAATTTCTTTTGGTTCTATTGCTAAGAAGTATTTTAATTTCTTTTGGTTCTGTT
>ML839228.1:33728-48197 GCA_009831015.1 Picea engelmannii | reverse complement strand
ACTCTATGAGATCAACTTCCTAAGGTCATACTATATCCTAGATCTTTGAAGAACAAATAGAAATATGTTCTTTTTCCAAGGGTGACTCCTTGTGCTGCCAACAAAAAGACAATACTTTTCCCTTCCTCTTTTTGGGGTATATTTGATTTTTTTTTTCTTTTTCAATAATTTTGGAAATCTTGAAAAATAATAAAATAATTCTACGTTACAAACGAGGATCGAGTGTCGCAAACATACTAGTTCCAAGTGCACAGAACACAGGGATGTTCAGGGAAAAGGGACATATGCAGGAAAAGGACACTCGAAAAAAATACTCCATGGGACAAATGTGTCAAGACACAGAGGAAAAGTGCTATAGGGCTTGCGTATAAGGCATGCTTCAGATGGTTCAGTTGAGAGAAACATGGATCCGACATTAGGCCAAAGACGCAGGTATGCAAATTCGATTAATAAGACACACAATGGTAATGTCCTTCTATGTAATTTTAACGATCCCAGAGAAGGTAAGATCAATGTTTTTTCATATTTAGAGAGTCTGAAATAACGTAAAAGGAGACTCCGTTGGGGTACCTTTTTCGAAGATAGTCTAGTCGGCTTGAAAAAGGGGTAAACTAGCACCAACCAGACATCTATTCAAAACCATTTTAACAAGTCTGATAAAGACAAGGTCACTCGACAATTTTTTCATTTTTAAGGAGTCTAAAAAAAGATTAACTATGGACTCCATCAGGAATGTTCTTTTGGACCAATTTAACGAGTGTGAAAGAATAAGGTCACTCAACGATATTTTCAATTTTAGGGAGTCTGAAAAGAGTTTAACTATGGACTCCGTGGGGGTTCCTTTTTCCTAAATTTAGCCCCTCAGGCCCGAAAAAGGGTTAAAATAATACCTGAGAATACTCTTCTAGAGAACTGAAGTTCCTAGAGTATACCTTTTTTCATGCAGTTGACCATCCAGACCGAAAAAGGGTAAACTACCAATGGACAGACGTGCCTTCAAATTTCAGTTTAATGAGTGTGAAAGACAACAAGATCTCTTGACAATCTTTTCATGTTTTAAAGGGTCTGAAAAGGGCTTAAAAGAAGACCCGTTTAAAATTTTGGGAGTCCTGAGGGTGAGGTCAAGAGTGATAAAGAATCATGTAGATGAGGCTCAAACTCGTAATCAGGACAAGACTAACAGGGACTCTTGAGCCTATAGTCATTACCAATAGCATGGATGCCAAAAATGCAAGCAAGATCTAACTAGGGAATCCATGAAGGGGAAGGTTCTACCATGACATTACGACACTTCTAAAGAAGAAAAGATGGTTTTGTGTCGCAAATCAGTGGGTTCGATCCGATGGAAAAGTCATAAAGACAACGAGATACAAAAAGCGGAGGTGGAATCCTAACTTAAATGCTCAAGCTGAAAAAATGATATTTTTACCAAAGGACCTTTAAAAGTGACCCAAATCTCCCAAAAGCTTCTCGATACCTGAAGTGACCTCTATCATAACCTTCCCAAAGAAACTTTTGAACCATACTAAATGATTATTAGTTTAGAAAACTGATAAGGGGGTCCCAAAAAATGACAAAAAGGGGCCAAAAAGCCTATAAATAGAAGTTGGCAGCTCATTATCACCATTACTGATTTGGGAAATTGACTCTGGAGCCAAAAACATCCCTTTGATAAAAGTGTTGATTCCGGGAGCTTCAATGGACGAAAAAAACTTCCGATTGGACCAAGTAAGTACAAATTCACTCCTCTTGCATTTCAATTTTTATTTTATGCAATTTATTTCATTTTTTTGGGGGGGGGCGTCGACCTTTAAAAGGGGTCAACCCTAGGCATACATGGGTTGTATTGGGACAGAATGCATATGAACACATGCAAAAGAATTACTACATGCGTGCATACATGACTGTCACCACTACAGCCCGCGTATGCCCCCAATTTTTGTGAAAAAATTAAAAAGCAAGATCTAATGCCCCTCCTGAACTGTCGCTTGCAGGATGTATGTTGAATGGAGGGAAAGAGAGCATGAAGACATTGAAATTTTGGTCGATGAGGACCCTGTTGTGACTATTTCATTGACTTAATGTGGGCTACTAAAATTCTACCAGTGTCCATTCATGTGGGCACAACCGAGGCTACTGAATACCTTGATAGATTATTGGCACCCAGATGCAGAGGCCTTCATGATTGAAGGTCAGTCGTTGAATATGACGATAGAGGACATATACTTCTTGACTAACCTCTTGAGGAGTGGGTATCTAGACAACTTCTGCACATTTCCTTCAAGGCCTCATAACATAGTGGAGCTGATTGGGCTCCATTGTGAGGCAGGGACTGACAAAGTGGGCACACAGGTGCCGATCAACAAGATATATAACCTACTACTAAAAGTGATAGTGCTGATGATTGGGTGGATCACTGGATCCACTGCACTTCACCAAGTGTCCCAGGTGCATATGCATTATGTGGTGCAGTGTTTGAATGCACATGTGTTTGATTGGAGCATGACATTACTTGACTGCATGAAAATGTAGTTGAATGAGTGTCGCATGCGGAGGCACAAAAAATTCGGGTTTGGGACCATACTTTGTGCATTCTTCTTCGAGAGGGTGCCCAATATTATCCCTCGAGAGATAATACGAGGGGACACAACCATATTTCCAGCCATATGTACATGGGTGGCACTGTTGCTGTGAAAGGGTGGTGGAAGGACCGTGGAGGCCTTTGATGACAAGTTCTTCGACTAGTGGTCTTGCCAGATTCCAACAATAAAAGACTATCCATATCCTGGAATTGACTTTTCCAGAGACCCAGATATGGTTGTTCCTCCCGGAGCAGTGCAAGGAGAGTTGGGCAAGTTTTTAATTTTCATGGTTTTTGATTTTTTATTTGCTTTTATATATATCATTTTTTTTGTGTGTGTACCAAAGTATTTGACAATGATTTGTTTGTTATGTGAAGACATGGGACCAGTGCACCCGAATAATTTTGCGAGGACCAGACGACATCCTCGTCCAGAGGAGGGAGCATCCGAAGCCGCTGGACTGATAGGAGCAGTAAGGGGGCCTCGACCTGGGGAGGCCGAGAGAGTTTTGAGGCGGGTAGAGAAGAACCTTACCACTTTTAATCGTGTTGTGACTATGGCAAAGATTGAGGATCTACCACCCTCTATGTAGCCTCACATAGTTGGGGTGCCACAAACTTGGGTCCAAATTTTTCGGCGTTTGGAAAACATTGTTGTACACTACAACCGGGCCAACAGGCCTTGCCCTTAGCTAGGTTGGATTGTTTATGTGATGTGAGCACTTTTGTACATTTTTTAGGGCATAATCCCCATGACTCATACTGTGTATATTTTCAGGTTTTTTCACCCACACTAGATGTAATGATTGTAATAAATACAAAACCCACGTCTTTATACATTCATTCTCATTGATATTTTCTATTTTTGGTATCTTCTTCTCCAAAGATGGTCTAACCAAATTTGTAAATAGGAACGACAATCATTCTTTCATTTTCACAGAAATATGGGTGGCAGAAGTGGGCACAGAGAGCCGAAATTACTCCCGGTCACAGAACAGGCAAGAGAAATCCTACATCGCCTAGGGTGGATCGAGTACTTCAATCTCTTGCAAGGATATGACACAAACATCACGCTTGAATTCTTTCAAAACCTGCAAGGAGAAATATCTATGGTGCAAGGCATACAAATCTCAGTTATCCCAGAAATCATAGTAGAAGTCACAGGCCTCCCTAACACAAGCATTCAATGGACAAGGAAATACACAAAGTTGAGGGAAGCTGTGGAATCTTTCACAGAACCTGGGGAAGAATTGGATAAAAAGGGAAAGAGACTTAATCCTAGTACCCTCAGTGAACCATGGAAGGAAATGGTGGGGATAGTTCAATGGTACATCACTTGCGATGGATGATACGACGTAATTCAACCTCACCATCTCAAATTGTTGGCAACCTTGAAGTAATGGTTCATACTTAATCTACCTTTCTTCCTAAATACCATACTACATGAACTTGCCTTAAGAACAAAAAATTCCAAGGATCTTGTTACTATTATCAACCACCATAGATTAGTTAAACTAATAGTGGATAAAGCATTAAGTAAAACTCAGTTGACTTGGGAGAATCTGATTGAGTCCAATAGACCTCCACAACTGGAGCAAGCGACTACCACCCAAAGAGAAATTCCACCACCTCAAACCGAAGTTGAAGTAGACCCTGCTCAAATCACTGAGGCCCAGACCTCATAGACACAAGAATTAACAAAAAGGAAGAAGAGAACAATGGTTGCTCCTAGATCTCCCCCTAGAACAAGGAAGAGAAGTAGACAAACTCAGGAAACAACTGAAGCAATTCAACATGCAACAGAGAACCCTGAAGAACTTCAGAATTTCATAGAACAACCTCTACAGGAAAATGTTCAAGAAATTGAGCAAGCAGAGCTGAAAACACAAAGGATGATCAGGGAGACACCCAACCTACAGTAGAGCACCGAACAAGACACTTTTTGAAGAGCTATGAGATAGAAATAACTCAGGTTTTGGGGAACTTAGGAACCTTAACTGACAGAGATGAAAATAATCTGGAAAAAGACCCAGAACCAACCTCCTCTTCAAAACCAGCTGAAGACTTTCCTGATATTGAAATGTATTTTCCACACGACACAACACAGGAGGAACTTATTTTTGAAATGAGAGACCCTCTTGGGAAACTAGAGCACTTGGAAGGAATAGAGGGACAACCATCCACTGGTCGGAATGAAGAAGACCTCGAGATCCCTCATAAACAGAAATCAGCCAAAAGCCAGAAACAAATTAGGAAATTAAATAAAGAAAACAAATTGTTGAAGAAAAAGGCTAAGAGGGCTGAGTTATTAAAGTAGAAGGTGGGAAAACTCAAGGCGATTATCAAGGAATTGAGGAAACAATTAGAACTAGTAGACAAGATCCACAGAAGAAAGAAAAACAAAAGGGGCGGAATGCAAGGAAGAAACCCTCTTCCTAAGAAAGCAGTTAGTACAAATTCTGTAGGGACACAGACAAACCTTGAGGAATTAGTGGTAGAAGAAGAAGTAGTTCATGATGAATATGTAATTCCTATAGAAACACAAGAGATGGTTGATGTTGAGATACATACATACACTCTGATTTTAGAGGAAACAACTCAACTCTTTGAGTAGAATGCTACTATTAGGAGACTGGAGGAAGAACTATTGCAGTCTCAAAAAACCCTGACTCAAAACATAAGTGAATTACTAACTATAACAGAGCAGTCCCAGGAGTAGAGTACTATCATGAATAGACTGGAAGCAGAGCTTGCACAAACCCAGCAAGCATTAACTCAATCTAGGGAAGAGATGAGCACTATGGAAGAATACCAAGCATCTCAATCTCAAGCACAGAGTGTCACCATCGATAGACTAAAAGCAGAAGTTACACAAGCCCAACAAGCATTGGTCCAACAACAACATGGAATGGTAACTAGGACTGAATATCAAAGGATTGTTATAGAATTTAAGGACATGACAACAACAAAGGGTGAGACCTATGCTGTGCTCACCAGAGCCCAAGAGAATATCAAAAAGGTGCAAACCTAATTGGAAAAAGCTTTGGAGCAAATCAAATACATCTGTGATGTATACTGTGATGCCATCAATTGTAGAGCCCCTACCACTAATTATTTTTTATTCTTGCTAGAACGGTATCTATTGTTGAGAGTGAAGGCCATCAGAGTAGGTAAACCCATTTCATTTTCCACTGTACCAGAATTTATTTCATGTTTCAGAGATCAGGAAGAGAAGGTACACTACATTATGTGTGAATTATATTTCCACAATTTCATTTTGGAAGAAGATAGAGGAGACAACCCTGGTCCCTTCATAGGGGACATACAGTTCCAGGCATTCTTGTCCTTTACTAGGAATCGGGTCAGATGGGGTAAGGCTCACAAAATGTTCATAAATAGGGAAACTAGTTTAGATCTTTGGATTAGAGGAGAGCCTCCAAAATCCTTCCCAACCATAATGCGACATAAGACCTTCATGAAAATGGAAGGGGTTGTGAACTCATTGGCTCCTATCCATTTACAGGTCATCCATTCAGGTATCACATATTTTAGAGAACTCAAGGAAGAAGCTCTTGCTGCTTCCAAGCTAAGATGGGATGCATCCTCCGATGAGGTTAAAAATAGAGAGCCCTTTGACTTTAGGAATTTCTTTGCAACAACCTTCAGAGTGGAAAGGTATTCTAGACTACTCCAGGAGGAAAGACATGTTTGGATGGGATGCAGGTATAACCCCCCTCTCCTCTGGCTTCCTCCAGAAACTTACCAGAGGGATTATCAAATTAATAAAAAGAGACAAGACACCGCTTTTGACAAAATCAAAAGAAACAATGGTTTCAGGAGACCTGGTGAACCAACTTTTCCTCCCTACAGTATAACTGCTTTATATGTAAGATTCCAGCTTGCACGAGGACATACAAGAAGGTAAGTTGGGGGGTATGTTGGGTTATGAAAAAGGTATAAATATCTTCCTTTTTCCCACATTTCATGATATGATTTTGATTGATTATTCAGATAGTTAGGGATAAATAGGAAAGAACATGATTAATTTGTCTCTTAGGGTTGTTATTGAAGTTTTATTAAATAGATTTTAAATTATGATTGGAATGGTTTGATTTTGTTGTAGAATTGGATAAATAACTGTCAAAAATAACCAAAGAGATCTTGGCTATGCGCAAGCTATTGGAGGTTGAAGACTTTTTAGGCGCAAAGTAGTTTTGAAGATAATGCATTTTCTATATTGTAACTTTATAATAGTAAAGAAATACTAAGGCTCTTTCGATCCTTAGGATAGCTTGATTTACCCAGATTATTGTAATATATAAGAGGGTAATAGATCTAGAAAAAAAAAGGAAAAAAATGCATTAAAGTATTTAGTTTCAGAATTACTCTATGCAAACAGTTTTTGTAAATGTTTCACCAGCTATGGAATCAATGAAAGTTTTGAGTTTTTCTACCATTTATGTGTTCTGAGTTTCTCGTAGAAGTACTTCTGAAGACCGAGGGCCTAGTCTGAAGGAGCTACTATCTCATTATGTAATTGTATTAGTTCTAAGTTTGATTTCTATTTTGTGATTCAGATCTCTTTTACAATAGTCAAGGATAAATGCATAAGTGTGTTAATGATTTTATGATTGTTTGTGTATAGAAGACAGACATTTCCCTCAAGTATTAATGATTTTCATTACGATTTCCATTTCTAAATTTGTTGCTTGACAGTTCCTCATATTTTCATCCGTGTTGTTCCTTTTCCTTAGATTTACGATTGTTGTTCCTTTCGGTTAAAGTTACAATAGTTGTTCCTTTCGGTAAAAGTTACAATAGTTGTTCCTTTCGGTAAAAGTTACATTAGATGTCCCTTCTTACTAGATTACAATTGTTGTTTCTTTCTGTAGATAGAGTAATTCGTTATTTTCTTTCCAGTAATCAAAATTCATAATTGATAGTTAATTCAATTACTTAGATTCAATTACTGTTTTTTAGTTAAGAGAATTCAATAGATTGATTAGTTCCTTTCCACTTTATAGCATCTTAGTAATCATATTTCAATTCCATTAGTTCTTAGAATCTTTGGTGAACGTTTGGGGAACTTGATTATTGATGAACTCAGATTTGGTTTAGCTACACGATTTTAGGCTACCTGCATAGACTTTGCTGATATTCTTGAGATAAAAGATGAATCTCCGGGTTGATAAATTAATGTTAAACTAAGGTTGTTTTTAGGACATATTTAGACACCAACACCCTCACAAACAGAAATCAAGCAAAATCCATAGGAGAATTAGAAAGATAAAAAAGGAAAACAAGTTTTTGAAGAGAAGGGCTAAAAAGTTTGAAGTATTAAAGAAGAAGGTTGGCAAACTCAGGGAAATTATTAAGGAATTAATAAAGAAACTAGAACAAGCAGATAAGGCCCAAAAAAGAAAGAAAAACAAAAGGGTCAGAGTGTAAGGAAGAAACCCTCTTCCTAAAATAGAAGTCACTACAAACTCTGCGGGGACACAGATAGACCCTAAAGAAATAATATTAGAGGATGCAGTAGCTCAGAATGAGGAAGTAATTCCTTTAAGAACAGTTGATGCTGAAGTATAGACAGATACCCTATTCTCAGAGGAAATAGCTCAATCCCTTGAGCAAGATGCTACCATTAGGATATTGGAGGAATAATTGATGTAGTTCCAACAAAGCCTGATCCAAAATAGAAATGAAATAATGACTATGACATAGCATCAAGCATCTCAGTCTCAGGAACATAGCACCATCGTTGATAGACTGGAAGTAGAGATGATGCAATCCCAACAAGAATTAACTCAATCTAGAGATGATATGGGCTCTATGGAAGATTATCAAACATCCCAATCTCATAAATAAAGTGCCATCATTGATAGGTTAAAGGCAGAGATGGTACAAGCCCAACAAGCACTAAATCAAACCAGGGATGAGATGGTTACTATGGATGAAAATCAAAGAATTGTTAAACAATTAAGATCCATGGAGGAAATAGAGCATGAGACTTATGCTGAGTTAACCAAAGCTTAGGAAAAGACAAAGAAAATACAAAACCAATTTGAAAAATCTTTGGATCAAATTAAGGAGATTTGTGATGTTTACTCTGATGCAATCAATTGCAGAGCTCCTACTACCAATTATACCCTATTCTTGTTGGAACGTTACCTGTTTTTAAGGGTAAAATCCATCATAGAAGGTAAGCCAATTACATTTACCATTGTCCCTGAGTTCATTTCATGTTTTAGAGAGAAGGAAGATAAGGTACAATACTTTCTATGTGAATTATACTTCCATAAATTCATTTTGGAAGATGGCAGGAGAAACAACCCTAGTCCCTTTATTGGGGACATATAGTTTCAGGCATTCATGTCCTTCACTTAGAACCAAGTCAGATGGGGCAAATCTTACAAGAATTTTATATAGAGGGAAAATGGGTTAGATCTTTGGATCAGAGGGGAGCCCCCAAAGTCCTTTCCATCCATTATGCGACATAGAACCTTCATGAAAAGGGAGGGGTTCATGGAATCTTTAACCCCCATCCATCGACAGGTTATACGTTCAGGCATCATATATTTTAGAGAACTCAAAGAAGAAGCTATTGTTTCTTCTAAGATGAGATGGGATGCATCCTCCAATGAAGTCAAAAGTAGGGAACCCTTTGGGTTCAAAAATTTCTTTGCAGCTACCTACAGAGTGGAAAGGTATTCTAGAATTTTCTAGGAGGAAGGACCTGCTTGGATTGTGTGCATATATAATCCCCCTATCATTTGGTTTCCTCCAGAAAGTTACCAGAAGGATTATCAAATTAATAATAAGAGGGAGGATGTTGCTTTTGTAGAGCTCAAAACAAGTAATGGGTTCAGGAGACCCGGTGAACCTAATTTTCCTCCTTACAACATCACTGCTTTACATGTAATATTTTATCTTGCATGAGGACATGTAATAAGGTAAGATGGGGGGTATGTTGGGTTATGAAAAAGGTAAAAATATCTTCCTTTTTCCCATAGTTCATGATATAATCTCGATTGAATTTTCGGTTAATTAGGGATAAATAGGATAGAAAATGATTAATATGTCTTCTAGCGTTATTATTTAAGTTATATTAAATAAGATTCTAAAATATGATTGGAATTGTTTAATTTTGTTACAGGATTGGATAAATGTTGTCAAACCCAAGATAGTAAAGTAGATCTTGAAGATGCGTAATCTATTGGAGGTTGAGGACTTTTGGCGCAAAGTAGTTTTGAAGATGACTGATTTTCTATATTGTAACTTTATAATAGTAAAGCAATCCCGAGGATCTATCGATCCTCATGATGGCTTAATTTACCCAGATTATTGTAATATATAAAGGGTAATAGATCCTGAAAGGAGGATATAGAAGAATTGCATCCAAGTATTTAGAACTTAGAATTGCTTTGTACAAACAGTTTTTGTAAATGTTGTACCAGCTATGGAATCGATAAAAACTTCGAACGTTTTCACCATTTCTACATATTGAGTTTCTAGTAGCAATGCTTCTGAGGACCAAGGGCCCAGTCTGAAGGACTTTCTGTCTCGATCTGTAATTGTATCTGTTTTATTTTTGTTTTTTGATTCAAATCTCTTTTACAATAGTTAAGATGAATGCATAAGTTTGTTAATGATTTTATGATGTTTGTGTACATAAGATAGACATTTCTTTCAAGTGTTAATAATTGTTGTTCCAACTTCCATTACTATAGTTTGTTGCTTGACAGTTCCTCACAGTTTCATATGCGTTGTCCCTTTTACTTAGATTCACATTTGTTGTTCCTTTCAATTAAATTACATTTGCCGTTCCTTTCAATTAAAGTTACAATTGTTGTTCCTTTTAGTTAAGTTACATTTGTTTTCCCTTTTGATTAGATTATAATTGTTGTTTCTTTCCACAGATAGAGTGATTTGCTATTTCCTTTCCAATAATTTGATTCATAGTTGATAGTTAATTCTGCAAGTCTTTACTTAGATTCAATTATTATTTTTTAGTTAAATGAATTCAACAGATTAGTTAGTTCCTTTTCATTCGCATCATGTTCGTAATCAGATTTCAATTTCGCTAAGTAAGATCTTTGTCTAGGAATCTTTAATGAACATTTGAGGAACTTGATTGTGGATAAACTCATATTTTCTTTAACTACGCGATTTTAGCCTCTACGAGATATATGCATAGACTTTGTTGATATTCTTGAGATAAAATACGAATCCTCAGGTTGATAAATTAATGTTAAACTAAGGTTGTTTTTAGACATCTTTAGAGCCCAACAACCAATCTAATAGATAGTCCATATTAATAGAGAATTTCCTCCTGGGAATTAATATCCATATATCTTTGATCCGTTCCTTACTTCTTCACTGTTGATCCTGCCTTTTAATGGATGACCATATCTTCTTGCCGTATAAGTCTTCTCTATTGTCGATCCATGGTTGGGACTTAATCAAGGAGTTAGGAAAATGGATGAGGTTACTCTAGAATCTACAGTGTATCTGACAGATGTCCTATGGAACGATCCCATGATCCAACGGTCCTCAATATTATCACATGAAATGATATCGATCGTTGATCCAATTATAGTGATCAATGATCAAGATTATCTCTTAACCCTATCTTCATGCATAATGATCCTTAGATCAGACGATCACTTTGTATTACACCAATTAATACAACAATCCACATTCATTCACTTCAAATAATGATGATCAGACTAGATTATTCATTGGAAGAAGGAATTTGGATTTAATATGACCTATGAAAGAGATAATCAATGCTCTTTTTTCACCATCCTGTAGTCATAACTCGATATGCAAACTGATATGAACTTGCAAATATTTAATGAACCAAATGTGCAGAGTTATATAAGATTATAGAGAACCACTAATAACCCTATAATAGAGATGCTCATTCCATGAATAGATATTTCTTGGGAAACACTCGAAATAGAGTGTCCTTTCCTTCATTAACCATATGCACACTTATTGTACATGAATTTACATAAGGATTTTCAATTCCTTCTTGACCTAGATTACATTCAATAGGTATTCTTCTCTCTCTATCCTGATTTATCTCTAAAAATTGGCCACACCCTCTTCCTGGCCTAATTTCCACTCAATTGGCCACTCTGAATGCCTTCAAGGCTTACAATATTATATAAGAGGATTATGAAACCAAATATGGTCCAGATCCACTAAATCCTCAACATTTCCTAAGGATCCTCCTAGATCCAAAAACCTCTCATGAGATCTTTAGGATCTCTCTCTTATCCTAATATATCTCAACTCCTCACCGATACTCTTGAGATATCTTCTTAGAAGCAGATTTATTACAACATATTTTAACAAATGTAATCCAACTCACACATTCTATAATTCCTATCAAACTTATGAAATCCTAATAATTCAATAGGCAATTCAATTAGGGAACCAACTCCCTTGGTAAATGAAGATCCCCCTAGGTCTCATCAAATGCACAAAATTTTGGAGGAAAATGCTCCTGCATCACTAGATTCTTGCTTGGTGCTAGAGTCCTTCTTGGCTTTCTTTTACAATATATTCAAACTTTGAATTATTTCTTCTTAACCCTTAATAATATTTTATATATCAACTCTATATCTCTATACTTCCCTATGAAAACTTCTTATAGTTACAAGCTCCTGCAGTCTCTTTTCCATTAGATTTTGTCTCAGTGTTTCACATGTTGTCATGCAAACCTATGATTTCTTCCTCATGACTATAGGGTGCTTGGTTATTTTCCATTGTTTTGGTTCCCATATAGGAACCAAAATTCTTTTCTGAACCTCTAATTCCGAAGGAAAAAATGTTCATGCAAAATGAATTTCTATTAAACAAAGAAGATATACACACAAAAGTTTGGAAAATAATGCATAAATTTTCCTACCCTTTTATCCCACCAGTCATATTCTTTTGAATTTACTGAAAAAAAATTCTTCTCAAATTAATATTATGGGTTAATAGATGGATTATCCTCCTGATCAAGACCTTTCCAACTACTGTTCTGTTGCTAAATTCTGGGTATTGAGCATAAATGTGTTACTAGCACAGACAAGGAAAGGAATATCCATTAGTTCGAACAATATAGCTTCAATGCGCAATGACCATCCAATCATTTATTCATATTAAATATGACTCATTAAAACATCTCGTTCAAACTTAACCTTTCTTGTGTTTTATTATCTTCATGGAAGTATAACACTTAGTCATTTTTTTTTTCACTTCACCACTTATTCAGGCAATCCCATATTTCTTCTATTCTTAGAACTCCATCCACCTGTCTTCTTGACTGATCTGTAGGACTTGGAAAAATATTTAAATTTCACCCCACTCCATGGTATATTACCTCTTCTCTGCCATACTCTTTAGACCTAGAATCTTGGTACTTATCCAAATTCCCAAAACTCCATTGTAGGTTCGCGGGTTTGGGTAATGACTTACCCACACATCTGATCGTCTCTGCGCTCCGTGGTAGTTTAACACTTAGAAAAATTCCACAATTTTACCACGGTTTTGAGGGATTGGTAGCTATCCCACCACGTGGCTCCACATCATATTCCAGCTACCATTCTGGCCACCGTGGCAGCACATGTCATTCTTCTTCCACATCATTTAACATGTGCCTTCCATGTCATGTTGACGTCACCGTATGGAAAAGTACCCAATTTTTTTCCAATCTTAAAAAACGCTCAATTCCTAATTCCTTCCTCACACTGTCATGGAAAAATCAGTAGTTAGCCTCGTTGTGTCCCAATTGGCCATGTGGATAACTCATTAAATTCTCAAATTCCCCACGAATCCTTTCCCAATTTCATAGGAATGTTTTTTCCAAACCTATCAGAGACATTCTCTGAAATTTAAATTTATGCAACTTATATCCCCAACGTTTCTCTAGCTAGTCCATGTAGGCTCAATATTGAACCTTGAGCTCTAGTACCATAATGTAATGTTCCCCAACCCAACCGAGGAACATCACGATGTAGAATACTCTTACTAATTAAATATCTTTCTATCTAAATAAATTATTGTAGCTTCCAACTACGAATTACAACCAGATGTAGCTATTGATCACTACCTTTAAATTGATGCATCTACAACATACTAAAATAGACATGAATGCAACTTAATAATTCAACACATAAGAACATAAATCATTCTTAAATATAGAGAGTTCATGCACAACACATACATGTATAAAACACTTATCTTTAATAATCAACTGTGCAACCAACTGCTTGGGACAAACGTTCAACCCAACTACAGACTGACTGTTCAAAATCTCAACAGCCAGTCACCCCTGAGCTGAGACTAGTAATCCACAAAAGAGGGTGGTCCCTCATTGTCCACTCATAGCTCATCAAAATCACAACCCACTGGTATTCTCCTACAACTATCCCGATTTTCCACCAACTCTCTTCCTCTCAACCTTCCCAACCCAAGGAATGTACCCCTTCACTAATATTAGTCCCTTGGACATCCCATTCATTTATAAAGGTCTTTTTGGAAAATGTAACCAATAATATCTTAGTTGGGAGCTCAAGGGAACTCACCGCCAGGAAAAATACCAGCAACCAACAACAAACACTTTTTGTTATAGTGCAACTCACACGAGTTCACTCTTCGTGATCCAAATTATTTTCGGCATGAAATGAGATCAGAGATATAATAAAGAAATGCACAGAGATATCACATATATTGAATAATATAACATAAATATATCAAAGATGAAACCATAAACACAAAGATACAGTAATACACGATTTCTATTAATGAAATAAATGTACAGAGATTGTAAAAATACAGAGTGAAAGACTCGCTAGAATGGTGGCAGCTTATCTCTGAGAAGAGATGTGACA
>WSFP011310060.1:0-43294 GCA_009831015.1 Picea engelmannii | reverse complement strand
AACAGGTTCTGGATGTTTTAAAATCCTACTATCATTATCAATTTCAGGATATGTTGGAAGGGTTCAGGTATCTTGGATATTTTCTGAAGATGGGCAGGTACAAAACTGATGATTGACTTTGGCTGTTAGAAAAATACGAAAAGAGGATTAGACACTGGTGCAATCGGTGGATGTCTATTGGGGGACATTTAGTGTTGATCAAAGATGTCCTTGAGAGTCAACCAGTGTATTGGTTTGCCTTTTCAACCATACCAGCCACGATCCTTCAAAGGATCCGACAACTTATTTTTGGCTTCCTTGGGATGGGATGCAAGAAGAAAAAGAGCTTTCATCTATGCAATTGGAACTATATTGCTCGCCTAAATTTTTTTGGGGGTTGGGGATTGAGGAAACTACTCTGTTTCAGTAGAGCAATGGCAACCAATACCCTTTGGAGGTCTTTGATGCAAGATGGGTTATGGCTCCATGTTTTAAAATCAAAATATCTACCTTTCGTATCGGTGGAGAGATGGTTTCATATTGTCAACACATCAATGATTAAGGGATCAAATTCTTGGATTTATTTATTAAAATCATTTCACATCCTTATGTATTGGATAGCATGGAGGTCAGGATTGGGTCACTTCATATTGATCGGCAGAGAATGCATCCTAGGTATGTGGTTATCAACCATACTGTCTGTGGAACTTATTCAAGCTTTAAATAGAAAAGGAGTTTACTATCTACACCAGGCTATTGAGGATCCATGAGCAGGTATGATAGCAACAAACTGAATCTCTGGAGAGACTCTGGACCTAGTGGCCCCCCTACTTGTAGAATGGAAAACTTTCAGATGCGGTCTTATTAATTCCAAGATTCTCCTTCAAGATAGACCCAATGCTTTGATTTGGATGGGTGGAGACCAGACGAGGATAATCTCGGTAAAAAATGTGTATTTGGCAGTGGAAAAATTGAAGTGGGTTCACACTATCCATGGCTGGAGAAAGGAACTTTGGTCCTGGGACTGTCCCTAAAAATCAAAATCTTTATCTGGCTGGCAGTTGAGAACAAAATTCTTTCATGGGATGTTCTTCAACAAAGAGGTTTCATAGGTCTTAGCTACTGTATCCTCTGTAGAAAGGAATGTGAGAACACTCAACACTTGCTAGTAGATTGCGATTTTAAATAGATTGTATGGGGGAGATATTTATACATAAAAATTTATTGGGCACATGGACATGTAACACATTAGTGGACTATTTAAATTTATGGTATAAACAAAACTTCCTTCTTCCAACACTGCTGACATATACCTGTTGGTTTATATGGTAGGAAAGGAACACAACGATTTTTGAAGATCATCATCCAACTGTTCAGAGGGCGGTGCACCGGGTATTAGTGGCCATGAAGGACCACATTTTGAAGCCGATGACTTTTGTTCAGAGAAAGGGGAGAATCTGCCAATCAATGGGTGGGACGACTGGTTGGTTTGATGGGGCAGCGACGTCCTTGGGTTAGAACATTGGAGCAGGAGGCATCATTAAGTTAAATGAGCAGTGTAGCTACAAATGGTTACTCAACTGTGGGCAGGGGACGAATACTAGAGCGGAATTGTTGGGATCTTGGGAACTTATCACCTTAGTTTCCTGACTTTCCATTCACACTATTCATGTTCAAGGTGACTCCAATGTCATCATAGATTGGTTGAGGAAAAAAGGTCGCCTACAGGTTGTTTCTTTGAATACTGGAAACATAGACTAAGGGGATTAATCGATCATTTCCTTTCTATCTCTTTTTCCCATGTTTACAAAGAATATAATGAAGTGGCAAACAGTCTCTCCAAGCAGGCATTACTCAAGGATCCTGGGAAGATCTACTATTATTAGTGTGTTGAGGAACATGAGGGTCCTCAATTATCACTCGACCTTTACTAGATACTCAATTTTTTGAGTTATTGTTTGCTCAGTGTTTTCTATATGTTGGACATGGTACTAATATATATTTCTTTTTGTCTGCCTATGTAATGACTTGTCAGATGTCTAGATAGGCCATGATGTATTTGATGAGATTTATTTTAGTTGCTTCATGGAAGATTATATTTTTTTCATTGTTTCTGCATTGTATTGGGGAATATCAGTCATATTGTTTTCCTTCATGAATATGGTTTCCATGAGTACTGATTTGGAGACCTGGATGTATGGGAACTTTTTGTAAAGACCAATTTATATTTTCTATATAGATATAAAGTGAAATTTTTCTGTGGAAAAAAAAGTGTTCCCAAAACTTAATTAATTATGAAACTATGCCATTTAAAAGTTAAAACAACTAGAAGAGAAGGAAAACATATTGTTCACCACTCTTTGTAAATAAAAAATCACAAATTCCACAAAGACCATAGGCAAAGCCCTCAAATCTTTGGTGGAAGGTTTCAATAATAAGATCAAATTATCAGTGCGTGTTAAATTCCAACGGGGAGATCATGCCAATAAGGTAGGTGCAAAAGCATTAACCCATGTTAAATAAGGCCTAGTGTATATCAAATCTTGGGTGGTAGGTTTCAATAATAAGATAAAATTGTCAATGGGCATCAAAGCCCAGTGGGGAGATCACGTCACTCAGGGAGATGCAAAAGTATTAAGCCATGTTAAACAAGGTACATGGTATATCATGCACACTGATATTAATGGATGAAGGATAATTAATGATGGAAAATAAAACCATAATATATGATAGGTATATCATAGAATGCAAGCACACTCATATTAATGGATGAAGGACATGTAATGATGGAAAATAAAACCATAGGATAGATATATCATAGAATGCAATTAGAGACAGGTATATCATATATCTATCATAGAATGCAATTATAGATAGGTATATCATATATCTATCATAGAATGCAATTAGAGATAGGTATATCATAGAATGCAGCTAGAGACTCCTAGATATTTACTCTGATTTTCAAAGGAAATTATACATGTACTAAGGTGAAAAGGATTTGGAAACCATTTAATTCCATCGAATTATGCTATAATTACCACTATTGTTCATGCATGGGAGTCAATATATGACAATGGGTGTAATATATAATTGACTTTCTATGGGTTGAAGTGTAAAGAAACTCACCGAGATGACACAAGAAATGAGCACATTTTACCCTGCAAAATATCATGTGAATAAAACATCATTTTCAAATTCAATCATAGACAATTGAAGATTGGTAGGGTTTCTGGGATGAAATTGGGTTTAGTATCATCAAGACCAACAAAATTTACATCCAACAACCACCAAAGGGAAAAAAACCCTAAGTGTAGATGATATGAATATAGCCCAAGAATGTCTACTCCGAATTAATGCATTTTCATACACAAACTAGGCAATGTATCATGAAAATTAGAATTCCTACAAAATATTGTTGGCATGAGCACTCCATCCCCAATCACCATGCAGGTTCCAAACAACTAAAATTGTAGAAGAACAATTCATGTCTCAATTGTTTTTTGAAGAATGACTTGATTGCACAAGTTATGGCATTTTCTCAAAATACCTGTTCATTTGAAAGTTATCGACCAAGAAAGAGGTTCAAGTTTCCCTATCTACAAAATAATGAATACATATCAAATGTCTCACCTACCATTGCAATAAAGAATAAGATAAATAAAAAAATATAAACCACTCTACAAGACTTAAGTGTCAAACCATTTTCTAATCCACCAAAATCGACATTCAAACCATGGTATGTAATCTATCACCTAATGGATCCATTGAATTTGGATACATGGATTTGATTCCTTAGAACTAAGATTTGATGCAGTAGGATTGTGATTCGTTTACTTCGACATTTATGGGAAAATTGTGTAAAAAATCACAGCCAAAATGATCCCAACCTGTCACTATGGTTTGAAACTTTGATGGAACCGTATACCATTGTCGAGACCAAGCAACCTAAAATAGTGACTTACAAAAATTGAAAAGAAGAAACAGATGCCCAATGCAGAAACTGAATCTCTCCATATATTTTCCCTCATGAATTGGGGTTTTTCGAGATAGGGTTTTTAAATGAAAACAATGGAGATATAGACCATTAGTTGATATGAAATAACTCTCATAAGTTTGGGGTTAATGACAGCCTAAAAGAAGAGAAATATCAAGGCTATACTTGCCCTTGACATCCCAAGCATTGCCTCATGTTGAGGAAGAAACCGATTTCACCCAAATGTGTATGCAATGCAATTCTTAAGGTTTGTTTATGATTGTTGTCAATGTGGTGTCAATGTTCATCCATCATGTGTAAATCTTCCTACAATGTCGTGACATGCTTTTCATCCACACCACATGCTTCAACCACTACTCTATAATAATGATCATGATGCTAAAACCCATGCACCATTTGAATGCATATGTAATGTATGAAAATAAGCTTACAATCTTGGGCATTTGAGATATCGATGCAACACAACTGCTACACCTTGTGACTTCAATTTATAGATTTCCGATGCTAAACTACATGTTAATCCATTAGAAGAGACGAGGATGAAATTTATATCACCAGTTGATGTGCCACATCAATAGTCCACCAGTCCACCACAACTAAATCATCCACAAATCCTTCCTCAATGGGTATTGAAATAGTTAAAAAAATGTTTTGAAAATAGGACTTAAAATGTAGGTGGAGCTTGAGATGTTTCAAAATGTGCTATGAATAATATGGCAGTAACAAATGATTTGCCTCATAAAATTGCATATGTGAGCCACTAGAAGAATCGTGGAAGCGTTGATAAAATATTGCCTTGACACCTCTAAACACATAATTAGATCTAGTTTATGTCTATTGAATAATAAAATAAATTTATTTTTTCGTAAAATCTTAGGTCTTCACTATTTGTTAGGATTTGTACTAGGAGAAATCACATGCTTAGACCAATTTAAAGCCAAGAACCCAACAAAAAAATACTATGATTATCTTCTTCGAGAATCCTTTCACAAAGTCAATGCTTACTATGAAGGGAAGATAGAAGAACTCTATGCACGATGTAGACTATGGAACAACTAAAGCACCTCATTTTTAGCAATCTTGGTTGGAATCTGACAAACAATTTTTTTTGCAATCTAAACAATTTGTTGTTTAAATTGTATACTTGGCAATTTGGGTCAATTTAGAAACCATGAATCATGCCAATATTTCAATTTGAAATGCCCAAATTGTAGATTTGGGGAAATTACAATTTTAGCTGCCAGATTTGAATAAGATCCTACCTGAAAGTAACACAAAAAATGGGGCATTCTAGTTGGAGATTAGTCCACACCCTCTAAGCCTACACCTATCACCATTAACTCCTGAGATGACATCGAAAGTGGAGTAGAAATAAAAAAATGACATTAGGGATGCTTGCTCACATTTTAACCATTTCATCTATTACATATCTAATTATCGATGTTATGCTTTCCATTTGCATCAACTGCGATAGTAAGAGATTATCAATGCACTCACCACAACCACTCACTAACATAATACAATATCCTTGGTCCATTAATTTCTTATATATATATATAAAGAGGATGCCTTGCAACAAAATTTTTATAACTATATGTATGAGTTTTGAAGTTCTTTGTACATCATAAAATTAATAGAAAAATTGATCACAACATTTTCTTGCCCGTGGAAGGGACTAAAAATGACCAAATGGTTTATAATTCATATTACACTAGCAAAAACCACATTAATGATATTAATGTGTTTGTAAACACCGATAGTTTTTTTTTTTTAATAATATTAATGTATTTATCACGTAAAAAAAGTTTTTTTTTCTATAGAATGTGCTAAATATATGCCTATCGACGTATGGTTGTTTCTAGTAACCCATCATTGGATAGGGATATATTAATATTAGTTATCATATATTATTATCGAAAATATTTCCATTGATATTATTTTATGGTTAATTACCATATATGATTATGTTATGCTATAATAATAATAATATAAAAATATCGATATAGTTTTTTTTTTGTAAACAATCTAGATTCTTTATATTGCCATTATAAAAGTGTACAAAAATCTTGCTATTAGCCTGCTGCTAGTGAAACCAAATTGGTTGAAATGAATCAAACTATTTGAGGTAATATGGAAATGCCATCTTTTAAAATTAAAAGTCTCGACATAACTAAAATTAGTGCTATCTATTGTATCAAAAACAAAATCTATATGCTGATTTTTCCTATTTTGAAAAAGATGAGGTAGGATTGAGATCCCAAGACCTGCTAGATCAAACATCAAAATAAAAAAACTAAAGATCATTAGGACTGGGTAGAGGGTTGGCCCTCATCTGGAGGCACCTAGGCTTGAGGTAGTGTGATGCGTGAGAGGTCCAATTCCACCATCTGTTTGTAGTCATGGAGCTGTAGCTAACCTTGAATTTCATCGAGATGGAGCATAATTTTGTTCTTATCCTCCTTGCGATCAACCAAGACACATCCCAACAGGGGATTTGGATGCCAATATATGTCCACGATATTCAGATATTGGGAGACCCGAGACCTAGTGTTACCGATGTCTGGGATCCACGAACTAATGGAATCAAGGACCTCATCGCCTGAGACAAAGCACCATAAGATATGAACATCAACCTCTTCGATATCTATCTCACCCTAGATGTGGGGAGGAGTGTGGGAGAGATAAGAGTCAGAGGACTCTTCTGCTGCAGTTTCTAGACAAAAACTCGAGCATCCTCGAAGTGTACGAGAGGAGCCTCCACGGACACAACGAGAGCGGCTGCCAAGGGCCATTGGAGTCAGGGAAAAAAGGCAGTGGGATAAGCATGAGGGTGGAAGGTGAGCCAACGATGAGGAGGTGATACAGAGGGAAGGGATGAGCAGAGAGAGAGAAAGGTGACAAAGTTGAATGTGATGGGGAGCAGGAGAAAAATAACTGGGTGATGAATGAGAGAAGGAGTTGGGGGTGTCGCCATAATGAATGCGGAGGAGACGAGTAAATGGAGTTAAAGCATAGGGATATCCCATAATGGAAAGCTACATGAGAGGGACATACCAGGTGCGAGCGAGGTACCATTGATGAATCATAACCATAACATAAGCAAGACGACCACAATAAGCCATGATCCAGGCACTACACATTGTTGTGGTATAATTACTCCCCATTAAGTGAGGTGATGTTGGTATGAGGAGGGTGGCATGAGACAACGAGTTGAGGGGATGCATGGTGGTCTACCTTGGGTGGAGGGCCCATGGGCAGTCTCTTCCCTGTCTCCTGAAACAGGGGAAAATATCAATACAATTTGCTATATAATTGATTATACAATATTATTATTTTCTAATAAGAATATAAATAAAACAAGTATAATATAGTTGATTGTATATTTGATTGTCTATTACCATATGTAATATACCAAAGATAATTTTTTAAATAATAAAATAATTTTGACCTGATTCTTTTACTACATAGGGTCATATTGATATTACTTATGATTTAATATTATGAAAAATAATATTATTAACATTCAAGTGTTGATATTATTATGGTTAATCATGATTGACTGTGTTTGACCATGGTTGACTTTGGTTGACCATGTTTGAATATGTTTTACCATGTTTGAGCATGGTGACTATGGCTCAACATGTTTGACTATTATTAATGATTGTTTAATGATGGTTGATTATGTTTAACCATCATTAATCCTGGTTGGCAATGTTTGACTATAGTTGAACTATGGTCGACCATGTTTGACCATGGTTCTATGGCTGATTATGGTTTACCATGTTTGACTATGGTTAACCATGTTTCACAATGTTTGAATATGGTTAACTTTGATAAGCCAATTTCGACTATGGTTGACCATGTTTGACTATGATTAATTATGGTTAACAATGGTTGGCTATGGTTGGCCATGTTTAGAGGTCATCCTTAACTGGATTATATTTAACTATGGTTGATGGTGGACTGTGGTTAACCATGATGTCCATGGTTTAGCATGGTTACTGTGGATGACCATGTTGATTATGGTTGACTTTGTTTGGCCATGGTTGACTATGATTGATAATGCTTCATTATAGTAGGCCATGTATATATGGTTTGACCATTGTTGATCATGTTTTCCTATGGTTGAGTATAGCTATTTATGATTGAATATAGTTCATAGTGGACCGTGGTTAACCATGCTTACTTTGAATGACCATGTTGACTATGATTGATTTTTGTTGGAAATGGTTGACTATGACTGATAATGGTTGATTATTGTTAACTACAATAGACCATGTATACATGATTTGATCATGGTTGATTATGGTTGAATATGGTTGAGTATGTTTTTACAATGTTTGACTATGGTTCAATCTATTTTACTTTGGTTGATTTTGGATGAACATGGTTGACTTTGGTTGGCCATGGTTGATTGTGGTTGACTATGCTTTGACCATGTTTGACTATGGTTAACACTAGTTCCTGAATGGTTATGTTGCATTATGACTCTCATCAAGGGTTATGTCACATTGTGATGTTCCTTAAGGTTTATGTCATATTTATGTTCCTCAATGCTTATGTTTTATTGCGACATTCATCTTGGCTAACTTTTATTGCGACATTCACATTATGATGTTCCTTAATGGATTTATCACATTGCAACATTCATCAAGGGTTATGTCAGATTATGATATTCCTAAAGTGTTATGTTGGGTTGCAACATTCCTCAAGTGTTATGTCTTGTTGTGACATTCATCTTGGTTGACTTATGTTGAATTTCTACATTCCCCAATGGTTATGTCACATCGAGACATTCATATTGGCTAACTTACATTGAATTGCTACATTGGACTCTACAATTATGTTGCATCGAGTTTGGTATACATTGGTTGGTCATGGTTAACATTGGTTGATTGTGTTTTCCAATGGTTGAGTATAGTTGTTTGTGGTTCACCATGGTTGATGGTGAATTACCATGATGTCCATGGCTTACTATGGATGACCATGTTGACTATGGTTGAACATGGTTGACTTCAATTTCCCATGGTTGAATATGTATATTAATGATTAATTATTGTTAACTATAATATATCATGTAGACATGATTTGACCATGGATGACTATGTGATCCAGGAGGATATTGGTGGCCACCCACCTCTTCCATTTGGCTCCAAACAATTTTCTAACAATTTTGGCAATTTACTATTTTTAGTAGTTTTAACTTTCGGGGCCATTTTGAGGGCATAAATGAAGGTTTTTCGGGATCAAGCTTCTCAATGATAGCCAAAGGAATCATTGAGCCCCCAAAATGAATCTCCTCGACGATACCTTTCCAACAGGCTATCATATGCCTAAAACATAGATCATATGCAAAAGTTATGACCCCGAGAAGTTGATGTACTAACTTACCCAAACGGGGCCCACATGACTTTTGGCGCTTCATCTCCTAGGGTTAGGTTTTTGGATGTATAGGGTTTTTGGCATTCCTGTTTATTGTAAAAAGGGCTTCATAGTCTCGTTGTAATCATCTTCTTGTGAATGAGCGCAATCTTCACATCTCTTCTCAGAAATAAGCTGCCACCATTCCAACAAGCTTGTTTCCGCTGCATTTTACAGTTTCAACTTATTTCTTTATTGAATAGAAAACCAGTTTAACTGTATCTCTGTTATTTTGTGTTAAGCACCTGTTAATAATTTGTATTCATTTCATTATTCTTATAAAATCCAGATCAGTGGTATCAGAGCAGTCTACTCCTTGTCGTCTTAATGCATGTCCCCAACGAGGTCAGAGTACAAAGAGTTGGGTGTCGAGCTTGTTTCTCTCGAGGACAAAAGATCTCACACTCCCAAGAGACCTCTCATGGAAAGAGAAAATAAAGATGATGGGATAGGAGATCCTTTGATACTGTTGATTGAGGAATCCCCCACGCAACAAAGGAACAAGATGATGGATAGTTTCACACAAATCCTTTGACGGCTCCCAACAAGCGACACATCTTATTCGAGCGAAGGCGCCACCCCCTTCAAGGTACAAATAAACTTAGACATTCCTATATTTGAAGGTCAGATAGATGAATATGCTGTAGACAAGTGGTTGAATCTACTAGAAGGGTATTTTTCTGTCCATAACTTTTCGAATAGAGAAAATATTACTTTTGAGCTTCTCAAAGCCGTTCCCCATGTCAAAGATTGGTGGGAAACTTTCTGTGAGAAAAATGAAACAAAGGAACCCTCATTATATATAGTTACGACCACCTGGGATTCCTTCAAGGATGTTATTATGTAACAATACTACCATGTCAGAAGTTATGACGACTTGTATACCAAATGGACCACACTGCGTTAAGAAAGAGACCAATCAGTGCCAGATTTCACGAATATCTTTCATACCTTGCACACCAAGATGGGTATCAAATATTCAGAGTGACATCTGGTGCTCAAGTATCACAATTATCTACATAGATACATCTAGACCAAAATGGAATTTTTGGACATCTCATCCTTGGGCGCGACCTACCGATATGCCATCAAAATCGAGCAGAAGCTCAAACAAAAGACGTGAAAATTTGGGTTTGGGAACCCCTCACAAAAAAATCCAGGAAAGGGCGACCCCAACCCACAAAACAAAGGACAGAGCAAATATGGACAGTATTAGGACAACCAGTCCAAGCCGTAAGCAAAGAAGGACACCGCAAAGACAAAGAAAGATACCGGGAAGTGGTGCGACTTCCATAAGAGCCCTTGGCATAACACTGCTGACTGTCACTCAAAGCAGTCGATAGTGGCCGAAGTGAAATCCTATGAATTAGATGCGGGTTCAGACTCTGAGCCAGAACTAGAAAGGGGAAGACAGATCATTGACACGGAACCCAGTGCCACCGTTTCTACCACCAAGCTCTAGCCTAGTGAACCAGATGAGGCAGAAGAAGGAGAACACGTCTTCCATTCACAGATGTGGGTAAAAGGCACTTTGCTGCACTTCATCATGGATAGCGGTAGCCAGAAGAACCTCATCTCAGCAGAGGTCATCAATTGGATGGCCCTGCCGATAACCCCGCACCCACAACCCTACACCATTGGATGGCTCCGCCAAGGAAGCGATCTCCGCGTAAGCCAATAGTGCCGACTGTCGTACGACATCAAGCCCTTCAAAGACGAGGTATTGTGTGATGTTTCTCCTCTTGAAGTTTGTGTTGTTCTTTTGGGCCAACCTTATTTATGGAAATGTCATGATGTATATGAGTCTAGGCCTCGTAGTGTTATTATTACTTTGAATAGGAAATTGTACAGGATACCCGAGGCAGTCCGACCTAGTGCTATTTCCTTGATCTCTGTTAAGCAATGCAGGAAGGTCATCTCTTATATGGGGAAGTTTGTCTTCTTCGTGATTCGCTCTCAGAATAAGAAATATCATAGCCACATCCAGGGTCTCTGCGGTCGGCCTCTCCACACAGCAGAAGCAAGTAGATAAGGTCATGGAAGAATACTCATATATCTTCTCCTCACCTACCGGGGTACCTCTGCACTGCCAGGTCAAGAACCCCATCGATATGACCCCCAATGCACCACTGCCCAATGGGATAGTCTATCGTCACTCTTTATTAGAGAATGAGGAGATCAAGCGACAGATCCAATAACTGCTCCACAAGGGGCACATTCATCCCAACTCATCACCTTGTGGGATCCCAATTGTGATGGTACAAAAGAAAGATGGAACTTGGTGACTCTGCATTGATTACCGGGCTCTGAATAAAATCACAGTCAGAAACCAACACCCAATTCCCAAAATCGATGACCTCCTTGATCAACTCACGGGGGACAAATAATTCAGTAAGATTGATCTAAAGTCTGGCTACCACTAGGTCCCGATAGAACAGATAGATGTATGGAAAACCGCCTTCAAGTCAAAGGAAGGCCTTTTTGAATGGTTGGTCATGCCCTTTGGTTTGAAAAATGCTCTAGCCACTTTCATGAGGATGATGGATGATAAACTGCAACCCTTCACCAATACTTTTGTAGTGGTGTACCTAGATGACATACTCATTTACAACAAGACTTTGGCCGAACACTTGCAACATATTCAACAGGTTCTGCACACCCTGCAGCAGCACAAGCTATATGCCAACTTGGAAAAATGCTCCTTCGGCATGGATAGGGTCCATTACCTGGGCTACATAATTGATGAGCATGGCATACATGTGGATCCAGCCAAGATCCAAGTCATCCGTGACTGGCCAACCCCAACCACACTCACTGAGCTTCAGAGCTTCTTGGGCCTTGCCAATTTCTATTGCAGGTTCGTGTTGGGATTATCCCATATTGCATGGGCCCTTATCCAAATAACTAGGGGTGGTGGTAAGGCAAAATTTGCGTGGGGCCGGTCCCAACAACAAGCGTTCGATGATTTGAAGTAGTGTTTGTGCTCAGCCCCAGTACTTTCACTACCAGACCTGCATCAACCCTTTGAGATTGAGACAGATGCTTCAAACTATGCAGTGGGCACCATTATCACTCAACATGGCCAACCCATGGCCTATCATAGTGAGACACTATCAGATACTGTCCATAAGTACCCTACTTACGAAAAATAAATGTACTCCATTTTTCAAGCCTGCCGCTAGTGGAGACATTACATTCTTGGGAAGGAGACAATCATCCACACTGATCATAAGCCATTGTAGTTCATGCAGACACAAGGAAAATTGCAGAATGTTCACCATCAAAAGTGGTCCACATACTTGCAACAATTCCACCTCAACATCAAGTATAAAACATGAAGCACCAATCACATCGCTGATTCCCTTAGCAGACCGCCAGTCACGACACTCACCACGGTGCTAGACTTCTGTGACCATGAGACCTCTGGATGGCCCCAACTCTATGAGACAGACCCGGACTTTTCCACCACCTACCAAATGTTGGGTGCAAACAAAGTTGTCAATAATTTCCATCTTCAGGATGGGTTGTTGTGTCGTCTGGGCCATATCTGTGTTCCATCAAGTGAGCAAGCAAAGATGATCTAGGAAGCCCACTACAGTCAAGTGGCAAGACACTTCAATGTCGAAAAGACAGTGGTGATGCTACATAAACATTTTTATTGGCCGAAAATTCGACAGGAGGTCATCAAGTATATCAGGTCCTGCACTGCCTGCGCTATTGCCAAACAGACCACTAAGAGACAAGGCTTGCAAACCCCTCTTCCCACTCCTGACATGACATGGGAATCCATCTCAATGGACTACATGTCAGACCTCCCATCCACCAAGCGGGTAAATGACTATGTTTTTGTGGTTGTTGATCGCTTTTCTAAGATAGCGATTCTGGTTGCCTGCAAGAAGAACATCACAGCAGAGGCCATTGCCAAGCTCTTCTTTGAACGAGTATAGGTACATTTTGGAATCCCCCAAACCATTTTCTCATATTGGGACAGTCAATTTCTCAGCACATTCTAGTCGAGCCTCTAGTCACTGCTGGACACCAAGCTCACCAAATCCATGACCTTCCACCCCCAGACAAATGGCCAAACCAAGGTCGTCAATCGAATGATTGTGCATATCCTTCACATGTATAATTCAAAGCACCCTTGCACATGGGATGAGAGCCTTCCCTATGTCCAACATAGCTACAACTGAGCCCTACATAGCTCAACCAACCACAACCCCTTTCAGGTGGGGTTAGGATTTCAACCATTGGGTCCCATAGATGTTGCACTTCCGCTTGTGGTCACCTCGACTGACTCATCTCCTGCTCCAAATGAAGCTGACAAAGCCACCCGGTTGATTGAGAGGATCCAACATATCCACAAATAGGTTCAGGATATCCTACATAAGTCCAATGACAAGTACAAGCAGTGCCATGATCAACATCGGGTGCCACATAAGTTTAAGGTGGGTGACAAGTTTTGGTTGCACTTATAGAAGGAACGCCTTATAGAACCCCATCAGAATCTTCTCCCACTCCATTATGGGCCATACACCATCACCAAGGCTGTGGGGGATAATGCTTTTGAGCTCAACATTCCTCCTTTCCTTGGCCTACACCCAATGTTCAACATGGATCTCCTTCGCCCTTATTTCCCACCATTATTGGACACCTTAGACGTAGCAGAGCAGCTGACACCAACAGAGCTCAACCCTGAATCCATATAATAGTCATCCAATGACCAGATTGTGGATACACAGATCAAGGGCACTCGACAACAAAGGATCCATCTTTATCGAGTCATCAAAGCAGGGCAACTCTTGTATCAAGGCAAGTGGCTCACCCGGGGCCAAATTCAACAGAAATTTCCTCATCTGATGGGGGAAATCAATGCAATGGAGAACTTTGATTCCCAAGGAGGGAGTATTTATCCAGGTGGATATTGGTGGCCACCCACCTCTTCCAATTGGCTCAAATTATTTTTCTGACAATTTTGGCAATTTACTATTTTTAGCAGTTTTAACTTCCGGGGCCATTTTGAGGGAATAAATGAAGGTTTTTCGGGATAAAGCTTCTTAATGATAGAAAAAGGCATTATTGAGACCTCAAAATGAATCTCCTCGATGATACCTTTCCAACGGGATATCATATGCCTAAAACGAAGATCGTATGCAACAGTTACGACTCCGGGAAGTTGATGTACTAACTTACCCAAACGAGGCCCACACGACTTTTGGCGCTTCATCTCCTAGGGTTAAGTTTTTGGATGTCTAGGGTTTTTGGCATTACTGTTTATTGTAAAAATTCCTTCAAAGCCTCATTATAATAATATTCTTGCGAATGAGTGCAACCGTCACATCTCTTCTCAGAGATAAGCCGCCACCATTCCAACAAGCTTGTTTCCGCTGCATTTTACAGTTTCAACTTATTTCCTTATTGGATAGAAAACCAGTTTAACTATATCTCTGTTATTTTGTGTTAAGCACCTATTAATAATCTGTATTCATTTTGTTCTACTCATAAAATCCAGATCACTATGGTTGACTATGTTTTTACCATGTTTGATTATCATTGACTTTGTTTTACTTTGGTTGAGTTTGGTTGAGTTTGGTTGGTTATGTTTGATTATTATTAACTATAGTAGAGCATGTATACATGGTTTAACCATGATTGACTATAGTTGATTATATTTTTACCATGTTTGACTATGGTTGGCTCTGGTTCCTCAATGGTTACGTTGCATTGTGACTTCCATTAAGGGTTATGTCTCATTGCGACGTTCCTCAATGCTATGTTTCATTGCAACATTCATCAAGTTGGATGACTTATGTTGAATTCTTATGTTGATTATGGTTAATGATGAGGGGTCATGTTTGATTGTGGTTGATCATGATATTTACAACTGACCATTGTTTTCTATAGATGACCATGTTGACTATGGCTTAAAATGGTTGACTTTGGTTGGTCATGTTTGACTGTGGTTGATTATGGTTAACCTTAGTAGACCACATATACATGATTTGACCATGAATGACCATGTTTAACTACATGTTTTATTATTGTTGATTTTGGCGGACAATGTTTCCATATTCAATGACATTTCAAGATGAAGAGGTTGGCTTTAATATTAATGTGGTTTATAATTTGATTATGTCACATTTCTATGTTAACCCCCTACTCTATTAAAATTAGAGTAATTTTATCCCAAACCATCATAAATGTATTATGAATATTTATTTCCAATAACTAAGATATCAATTTCTAGTAGTTGAGATGTCGATTTCCAATAGTTGAGATGTAAATTTCCAATACTTGGGATGTTTGTTTCCAATAACAAATATTTTGATTTTCAATATTTTTTTTGGTAAATTAAATCGAAGTTTGTAACAAGGTCCTCACCCATAACATGAAAAAAATTACAAGTATGAGAAAAGGCACATGCTCCTTCTCTTCCTCCCAAATATTAATAAAGTGTGAGAAAATTCCAGTACTCCTTCTCCTCCTCCCAAATATTAATAAAGTGTGAGCAAATTCCAGTTCTCTTTCTCCTCCTCATTCAAATTACAAAAGTGTGAGAAAGGGATTGTTCTCCATCTTATCCTTACTAAAATGATAGAAGTGTGAGAAAGGGCCAATACTCCTTCTCCTTCTCCTCATCACTCTAACTATAAAACTATGAGAAAGGTCCAATGCTCCTTCTCCTTCTCCAAAAAAATAATTCATGCACAAGAATTGTATTTTTGCAATCAAATTGACCTCTATGCATGTTCCAAACTTTTGATGGGGGGGTTGAGAAATAACTTTGATTTGTTTGAATGAGTAGTTTAGGTAAGGACTTGTACTATTAATAGATACAAATGAGAAGAGTATGAAATTAATAACGGATTACAATACTATGCTTATAGGATATAGACAAACAAATTGTGATACAAATAAAATAAGACAAATTGCTCATACATGAGAAAAATATACATTGTAAAATGATATGCTTACACCATTCCAAAACTTAGTAAACTAGTAGAAGTTGTGTGCATCAAAGCTTCAAAGTTGAATTTAGTCTCCATGGTAGCTTGGTCAACAATGGCTTCTAATTCATTAATTTTCTAAAAGAGTTTACAAAATTGCAAAAGCAAAAGCGTCTTTCTCTATCAAGTTTATCTTATTTATACAAGAGAAGAAGAGGGAGATTCATCATTTTGGCCCCTCTTGATGCAAATACATTTCCCTTCCTTGGTCATTAGGTTTATATATGATGGGTTAAATAAGAGACATAATGAATTCCCATCATTACTCCCTAGATGGAGCGTTTTCATGTTCGTGTGTAACAAAACAATACCCCAAAAAGTGATTTTTCCTTGCTCAACCTTCTTTCTCTGATTTTTGTTCTTTGCATGTCACTTTCTTGAATTCATAGCCAAAATTTAGGTGGCTACTCCTATGTAATGATACCATACTATTTTCTCCTCTTCCTTCTATTTCCTTCTTTCTTTTGCCTCATCCACCTCTCCCATAGGTATTGGGTAGAGCGATAGAGGCTATTTAAATTTTATCTCAATCCATCCAAGCTTCATGCTCTTGATTGTTTTTATGTATAGTTTTTCCCTAAAGAGGGTAGCCCTCAAATTCTGTGGAAAATGGGGTTCCATATTTTTTAGCACAATGAGTATCTCTTCCAACCCATGTGGGAAATACTGTATTTCTCTTTCTGATGAATCCTTGACTATTGTTTCATAATGGGAAACTACCCCTCTTTGTGTTTCTTCCAAGATGGGTACCAGTTCTATGTTTGAGGTCAGGGCTATGTGATTTTTCAATACCTCATATGGACTATCTTCCTCTTATTTGACCCATATATGGATGCTTACTTCCTCTTACTTGTATCCTTGTAGTTATACAACTCTTTCCTCTTCATTGTAAAACCAAGAGTAAAATTCCCCGAGTTTCATATCCCCCACATAAAGATTGGGGAACCACCTGTAAGGGTGTGGAATTAAAAAATTATACATGTAGAATTCATAAAGTTGGTCATTACCTCTTTCATCACTTTGTTGATAAATATTTGTGTATTCCCCTTGATTTTGTAGCTCATGAGGGAGGCGGTTGAAAATATCCCTTCATTGAAACTTGTGCCATTATTCACTAAGGAACAAAGTATATGTCCAAGTAGGGGGTCTTTAGGAGAGCATTTCTTCTGCTACTTTTATGTCTTGATGGATAACTACCCCAAATTACTCAATCATCTTTACCTTGTTCTCAACATCCTTGGTTTATTTTCTAATGCAACCCTTAATTCTTCATTCTCTTCTTTTAACTATTTCTTATAATCTATATGTTTCATATTTAATATCTTGAATTTCTCGTGTAAGTATAAGAACTACAATTCTAACTGTTCTATTGAATCCTCTATAGTTGTGATCTCCCTATCTTGTTTCTCTGTTGCAATTTCTTTTCATTTTAGGGCCTCTAACCTAGCTTTTTCTAGTTAGGATATGAAGTCTTCCATGCTAGGTTCATTTTTCTCAGTTTGAGTCCCCTCATGGTATTTTCTAAGATCCTTTTCTATGCTAGAAGGTGAGGCTACTTGAGTCTTGGCTCTTTCCCTTGCGATTCTTCCTTGTCTCCATCTTGATGGGATTCCTAGAGTTGTCTTGATGGGGATACCTTGAGGGGTGCCCATCTAAACCAAGGTGGCTGAAATATATCTTTCATCTTCCTCTATTTCAACTTAGGCTTCCTTCTCTTCCTCTCCATGGCTTGTTTATTTTCTACCCTTCTTTTCTTACTTATGATATCTTATCTCCAACCTTCTTCTTCTTCTTCCTTGAGTCTACTTCTATTACTGTTGGGCTTGAACTGGCTTGTAAGGCCAAAAATTCCTCATTTTTCATGTTTTTCATGGTCACAAACTTGTCCCAGTTAACTTGTCAAGTTTTTTTTTATCTAATGCATCACAAACAATGAGTGTGATTAGCCCATTATGGGCTAGGACATCCACTCTTCCTTCCTGCACTTTAGCACTTGATTCTCTAAGAGACTGTAATAGGTCGTAGGGGATGTCAAAGTTATTTTAGGCTGCTAATAGTAGAAGTTTCTTAGTTGGTCTAGCATTCTGAAATGGCATGTATGGACCATACTAGTTTTTCCTTTACATCTTACATATTTCATTATATGTAAGGCTTCAAATCATTTACATATTTCATTAATCATTTTTAAGTGTCTCTTTATGTTTGTTTTTTGTTGAGATTTAGAAAATTACAAATATGGACCATATAAATCCATTTATTTTCAAAGAACTGTCATATTCCCAAGTTAAAGGAAGTTTAAAACAATTTTCCTCTCTATTACATAAACTAAAATTAACAATCGAGGATATCTTTATTAAGCATTTTCAAGTATCTCTTCAAGCTTGTTTTTAGTTGATGATTAAGAAAATTACAAATAGTAAACCATATAAATTCATCTCTTTTCAAAGAAATGTCATATTCCCAACTTAGAGGAAGTTTAAAGCAATTTTCTTCTCTATTATATGGACTACGAAACATTGCTTCATCTATAAACAAGATGGTTGATTTATCACAACTTTCCATGTAAATATCAAACACTCTAGATAGGTTCTTTTAGTACGTATTGAAGTTTGCTTGCATTTGTTCAATTCACATTGATATGTATCCAAAATAAATACTAAGCTGACATTCTTCAACCAATATGGTTTACTGGGGAAAAAATGTGATTTTTTCCCAAGTAAACCATAAAGCAATGTCTAAATTCTCCCTTGTAGCTTCTAACAATTAAGGACTAAATTTGCATTGATAACAATTGTAAGGGTCATATTTTAAATTAGGCTTTGAATGCTGTGGTTTTGTGCTGACAAACCCTAGTACTCCAAAAAGTAATCCTTTCACCCCAATATCAAGAGTTTTTTTGAACTGAAATCAATTATATGAAATGATTTAGAATTTGGAAATAACAATAAATGGAAAACCTAAAATAAATTAAATTTAAGTAATAAGATACTATTATTAAATATGTTAAAAGATACTTAAGACAAACAACAAATCCATGCATTCAATACCTTCTAAAAAGATCTACATTGTACTTCTTCATAATTCAAGGGGTATATGGGAAATGAATCCCTTATCCTATTAAGTATTAATCATATTGTTTGAGGTGTTTCAATATGCTAATTGAAATCATCCATTCAAAATTTGATGAGACACTACTAGCTAGGGTGCCCAAAACTATGAAAGTATTCACTCATAATTTGAACATTACTTTAAAAATACAAAAAACAGAATGCCACTAAAAGTAAAAGAGTTAAAAGTGAAGAGTATATGCCACTAAAAGTAAAAGAGTTAAAAGTGAAGAGTATATGGAAATAAGTGAAGGGAACATAAAATCCATGGAAGAAAGTGGCCATAGTGAATTTTCTAGAATTAATAAAAAAAACACATAATATGCTTGAAAATAAACTTGCAATATTAAGAGTTTTCTTTGAATTGATATCAAGCATATGAGAATCAAATTTTCTAACAAAAGAAAAATTGATTATGAATGCATCATCCATTAATAAGGTCAATCAAAACAACTATTTTTTCTAGAAGAAGATTGTTTGTGATAATTTATCCTAAAGACTTCAAAATCTCTACAACATTAACATCATCTTACCTTCATTTCCCATAGTTGAAATTTTCTCCCAAATTTAAATTAACCAATTGTCCTTTGAACCAATTTTCTACAATTATACAATTTAGATTATACATTTTTCTTTGGGTTCACCAGGAACATTATTATAAACAAGTATGGTATCTGTCACAGCGTGTTTACTATTTTTCCACCTCCAAACCACATTAAGTTGCTTGGTTAAACCCATGGAATTGTTTTTGCATTCCTCTTTACCGAAACAAAACAATACATCACCCCAAGCAAGTGATTTTTTTTGAAATACTTTCTTAGCTAAGTGGATCACATCTTTCTTCCCCTTGTTAGTCCAAATTGCAATCTCAAATATGTGTTTCGCTAATAAGAGAAATTCAAAATTTTTTATGCGAAGTTTGTAGTGTTTTCCCTTCACTTTCAAATCCACTTTGGATTTTTCAATAAAATCATGACACAACAAATCTTCCATGTATAAAATCAATAAATACTTTTTTCTTTCCATTGCAAAAATAAAAAGGTAAAATAAAAAGGTTCGTTGTTACATGAAATATTATATACCATGTATACAAAAAAAAACATTGAAAATAATAGTGTTTTGATGTAAATACCTCAAAGAAATTGTACCTTACACAATTGATTCAGTGCCCTACATCATTTCAACATTTTACTCTTTTGTTCAAGAAAAAATACACACTTTTTTTTTTCTTTAGAAAAAGCAATCGAATTTGGTCTATTTTATTTGATTAAGAATATACCTATTGGTGTTGAACCCTTGATATGCACATTCTTCTATAAATGTATGTAGTAATGGTATACCCTTTTCTACTTGAGGAACAACAATGAAAATTGAGTTGAGTATTTGATAATCCTTGTAGCAAATTACATCAAAAGGGAATATCTTGATATATTCCATCTGAATTTGAACTTACCACTTGATAGTGTATTGCCATTCACAAAAACATCCATATATCCTTGATCTAGAAGTAGTTGAGTTAAATACATATTCAAGATCCATATTTAATGGCCTCTATAGAAGTAGAGGAGTATCTTCAACATCCATAAATGATCTCTCGAGGATGATCTTCATTCTTAAATCAATATAACTTTTGAAGGAAAAAAATGTAATTTTTTTCCCAAGCAAGTAAACCATAAAGAAATGTATAAATTCGCCCTTGTAGCTTCTAACAATTGAGGACTAAAACTGTGTTGATAATAATTGTAACAAGCATATTTGACATTAGGCTTTGAATGTTGTGGTTTTGTGCCGACAAACCTTGATACTCCAAAAAGTAATCCTTCCACTCCCAATATCAAGAGTTTTTTTATAACTGAAATCAATTATATGCAAGGATTTAGAGTTTGGAAATAAACAAGAAATGGAGAACATAAAAAAAATCAAATTTAAGTAATAAGATACCATTATTAAATGTTAAATGATACTTAAGATAAGCAACAATGCCATGCATTTGATAGCTTTTAAGAAGATCTACATTGGACTTCTTCATAATTCAAGGGCTATTTGGGAAAGGAATCCCTTATCCTCTTAAGTATTAATCATATTGTTTGAGGTGTTGCAATATGCTAATTGAAATCTATTGGTATTAGGAGCATGAACATAACAATATAATTACAAGAAGAATGATAATAAGAGAAACAACTAATTCAAATAACAAAATATATTTATGTAGTAAAGCCCTAATGTTATGTCAAGGAAACATCCACGAGGCAAGGTATCAATATCTCGTATTATTCAAGGCTTACAATCATGCTTACAATTCTTAATTACATTTCTTGGGATTCAAAGATACATATGAATCTTAGAGCCATTACATAGTTACAATAACTCCCACCAATTATATAAACTTCCACCGGTTTCATAAACCAACATTTACATAAGCAAATTTAGTTTTACATTTTCTTTTAATTAATTGTTGTCACATTTTAACATAATTATCCATTCAAAATTTGATGAGACACTACTAACTACTAACTAGGGTGCCCAAAACTATGAAAGTATTCACTCATATGTTGATACAATATTAGTTTAAAAATACTCAAATGGAATGCCACTAAAGGTAAAAGAGTTAAATGTGAAGAGTATATGGAAATAAGTGAAGGAAATATAGAAAAATTTTGAAGAAAGTGGCCCCAATGAATTTTCTAGAACTAATAAAGAAAACACATAATATGCTTGAAAATAAACTTGCAATATTTGAATTGATATCAATCATATGAGAATCAAACTTTTTAACAAAAGGAAAATTAATTATGAATGCATCATCCATTAATAAAGTCAATCAAAACAACTATTTTTTCTAGAAGAAGAGTGTTTATGATAATTTATCTTATCTACTTCAAAATCTCTACAACATTAACATTATCTTACCTTCATTTTCCATAGCTGAAATTTTCTCCCAAATTTAAATTAACCAATTGTCCTTTGAACCAATTTTCTACAATTATACAATTTAAATTTAAATTATACAATTTTCTTTGGGCTCACCAGGAACATTATTATGAAAAATTATGGTATTTGTCACATCATGTTTATTAATTTTTCACCTCCAAACCACATAATTTGCTTGGTCAATTGTCCCATTGAATCGTTTTTGCATTCCTGTTTACCGAAACAAAACAATACATCACCCCAAGCAAGTGAACTTTTTTGAAATAGTTTCTTAGCTAAGTGGACCACATCTTTCTTCCCCTTGTTAGTCCAAATTGCAATATCAAATATGTGTTTTTCTAATAGGAGAAATTGATCCAGGTGGATATTGGTGGCCACCCACCTGTTCCAAATTCCAACTGGCTCATCTTGACAGTTTTTAATTCAACACATTTCTCTGTAATGGGGACAATTCTTTATAATTGTGGGTTCTGCACTTAGGAGGCTGTTTTGAAGCCCTACACAACATCTAGGTTGATATTGGTGTCCGCCCACCTATTCCAACTAGATTATTTTTGAAGTTTTCATGTCAATACATCTTTTTGTACTTCCAGGGCCATTTTTGGGGCTCTAAACAATGTTTTATTGGCTCGCCACAGTCAAACTATAAACATAGTCAGATTTTGATGGCATAATGCGTAGTCCTCGAAAAGACATTTCCAACTGGCTATCACGCACCTAAAACATAGATTTTATGCAAAATTTACAACCCCGAGAGGTTAATGTACTAACTTTTCCCAACGGGGCCCACATGACTTTTGGCGTTTCATCTCCTAGGGTTAGGTATTTGGATGTTTAGGGTTTTGGAATTCATGTTTATCATAAAAATGCCTTCAGAGCCTCATTGTAATCATATTATTGCAAATGAGCGTAGCCGTCACATCTCTTCTTAGAGATAAAGCTGCCACCATTCTAGCGAGTCTTGCACTCTCTATTTTTACAGTCTCTATACATTTCTGTCATTAATAGAAATCATGTATTGCTGTATTTCTCTATTTCTGGAAATTTTTATGAGTATTTCATTGTAATATCTCTCCTTTCATTTCATTCCAAAAATAATCCGGATCAGTGGTATCAGAGTAGGCTGCTCTTGATCATTTTTCAGTGCATGTCCCCAATGAGGTTCAAGTATAGAAATTTGGGTCTCGAGCGTGTCTCTTGTTGGCCCTCGACCAAGTTTGGTGGAAACGTTGGTCGTGTTTGACCATTTTTGGGACTTCGACAGGCTGGTCGAAGACAGAACGCCTAGGCGAAGCAAAGACCGTGGAATCTCACCCCTTTTGTGAGATTTTTGGGTTTTAGGGTTTATGTAACGGGTATGGGATGTCGACCCATGGGTTTACCCATGTTTAAGCCTCTTTTTTAATGTATAAATAAGTAGCTAAGAGATGTAAGAAGTAGTTCTGATCGAATTTGTGCAGGAACCTGTGAAGGTTGCTAAGTGCGAATATTTGTGAATTCTTTGTGCATACTGCATATGAGACTTGCAGAGCTAAGTGCAAGTGGTTGTAGTTGGCTCTGTCCCTTGACCTAATTTGGGGAAGGAGGATCTGGCGAGGTGCGTGCAGATATCCTATCTCTCGTGGAGTTGGCTCTGTGGATTTGTGCACAAGAGAAGAGGAATGAAAGAAGCTCGAAGATCAATAAAGAAGAAGAAGAGTTGGTGGACATAGCCCCACACTGGGGTGAACCACGTATATCCCGTGTCAATGTGCTTGGTGCTATGTTGTTCATGTTATTTATGTGTCTATTTTCTTAGTGCACTGTTCTTGATGTATAGTAGGTAGATCCCTTGATGCTTGGTTCTTTATATATGAATGAATGCTAGATATGTTCTGATATTGTGTGGTAAGTGATTGGAAGTGTTAGATCTTGATTATTACTGTGTTGATATGTAATTAGGGTTAATATGCGATGTGAATAAAGATCATAATCTAATGCATAGTGTTGGCTAAGTGCCCTATTAATTTTTGTAATCACAAATATGTGTCCCATCTAGGTTGTAGACATCTGAGTCCTACAACCCCCCTGCCTCTATCTCGGGTGAGACTTCATCTACTGCGTAGGTGTTGCCGAAAGGGCCGGTAATTAGGGTTTTTTTGGTGCATTGTTGAAGTGTTGAACCCAGGGTCTGCCCCTATGCCAACATCACTCTCGCATGCCCAAGAAACCCTCTATGGTGATAGAAAAGAAAAACAACAGAGCATAAGATTCTATTAACCTATTGCTTGAGAAAGATCTCGCCCGACAAAGTGACAAAATGATGGAGAATTTTTCCCACATCCTTCAATGCCTCGATAAAAACATACACATATTCATCAAGTGACCACTTTGGAGGAACCTCTCCCTTTAAGGTACAAGTTAATTTTAATATTCCCGTATTTGAAGGTTAGATAGATGTGGATGACTTACAAAAATGGTTGAATTTGCTAGAGGGTTATTTCTCTATTCACAATTTTTCTGACAGGGAAAAGATCACCTTCGCACTCCTTAATGCTCTCCCCCATGTCAAACATTGGTGGGAAATGTACTGGGAGAACATTTCGACAGAGGAATATGGAATACATGGGGTCGAGCCCATTTTGTGGATGCGGTCAAGGAACAATTCTACCTTGTTGATTACTATGAAGACCGATACATGAGATGGACCACACTGTGGCATGAGAAGAGCCAAACAATGCCAAATTTCACAAATACTTTCCATGCCTTGCGTACTAAGTTGGGTATCAAAGACTCTGAGTGACATCTAGTTTTGAAATACCATGGGGCTTTGCATAAGTACATCCAAACCGAAATGGATTTCCTAAACATCTCATCATTGGGAGCTTCCTATCGATATGCTGTCAAAATCAAGAAGAAATTTAGGCACCAGAACAAATGGGAGTTTGGGTTTGCAAATCCTTAAAAACCAAAGCATGGAAGAGACAAACCTAACCAAAAACCTCCCAACAACCAATCCAAGACACAGGAAAAGAAGGGTAAAGGAAAGAGAAAGAATGTCATGAGGAAGTGGTGTGACTTCCACAAAATCCCCTGGCACACCACTGATGAATGTTGCTTGAAACAGTTATTGGTGGCCAAGGTCAAAGACAAGGATATGAACCCTGATTTAGAATATGATCTAGAAAATATTGAAAACATACAGATCATCAACACAGATCCTACCGCTAGTGTCGCGACCGCAACAATTCAACCAGAAGAACCAGTAGATCCTGAAAAGGGGGAGCACCTCTTCCATTCAAGGATGTGGGTGAATGGGACCCTGTTTCATTTCATTGTTGATAATGATATCCATAATAATCTCATCTCAACTAAGGTCATCAAACAATTGGGGTTGTTGATAACACCACACTCGCAACCATACACCATTAGGTGGCTTCACCAAGGACGAGATCTCCATGTCATCCAACAGTGTTGCCTATCCTATGGAATCCAACCCTCCAAGGATGAGGTAGTGTGTGATGTTTCCCCTCTTAATGTCTGTGATGTTGTTTTGGGCCAACCATATATGTGGAAACATCATGCTATTTATGAGTCTCGACCCCATAGTGTCATTATTACTCCGGGGGGTCAACTCTACAGGATACCAGAGGTAGTTTCAACTATTGTTCCACCAAAACAGTGTTGTAAGGTAATCTCTCATACTAAAAAAATCATCCTCTTCACAATATGTTCAAAGTGATAGAGGGAAAATCCCCCCTTTAACTACACCAGGGTTTAAGATGTAGACAGAGCGAATGACTGTCTAAAAGTCAATTTATTTTCTACTCTACCCCAAACATACCAAAACAAATGAAAAGAAATAAACAAGAGATAAGATTGGTAACTGTACCTTTTATCCCACGTCTGGTGATGATCTCCTCAAGATCTGTAGTTCCAATGACTAAACGTCTCCTCCCAAGGCTAACCTACATCCAAAACTAGGCAAACAAGGACTACAAGCATGCTAATCTATTCATGAGTTAGGGTTAGATATCAAATGCTAAGTATAAATCAATGAAAATACACAAAACATCATTATTTGGGACAAGGAAAAGAGATTATTTTATTCATCAAACAAAGATTGAAACTTACAATCTGTGTCAGCCACCGTTCTGTGAACCTGGTTCGGGCTCCTCTTTACAATGCTCCAAGTGCACCTTGAATAGGCCTCTTCTCTCAATATTCTAATCACCTCAAAGGAAGGGAATGGATTGAATGGAAGAAGAAGGGGCTGAAGAGGGAATGCCGAGGCAATAATTCACAAAAGGTAGCAAATGCTTGGGCAAGGAAGGGAAGTGAAATTGGGTAGAGTTTCACTGTTCTTATGCTTGGATCTAAAATGAGACCCCAACACTTCCTTTTATATGAAAAAAGGATGGTTATTCAGTTGGGTGACAAACCATAACATGTGAATTGGTTGAGAAACCTCCAATAGCCCATGAATTTCAATGAATTCCTTACAAATTTTTAATTTTTGCAACTTTTGCAAGTGTACATGGGCTGTTTAGTGTGCATCAAGCATATAAGAAGACTCTAGGGAGTACCTTTTTCAGAGATAGTCTAGTCGGTTCCAAAAAAGGGTTAAACTTGCACTGAAAATACATCTATTCAAAACCATTTTAACGAGTGTGACACAAACAACATCACTCGACAATCTTTACAATTTTAAGGAGTTTGAAAAGAGCTTAACTATGGACTCAGAACCTTTTTTTGAGTTTAGCCTCCTTAGCCTGAAAACATATAAAAGTAACCGAGGAGAACTCTCCCAGTGAGACAACCATTAAGAAACTTAGAAGTGGAATCAAGTGATCACTAAGACAGGAAAAATGACAAAGGGGGTCAAAAAATGGAAAAAAGGGCCAATAAGTCTATAAATAGAAGATGAAAACTCATATTTACCATTTCAATTCAAAAATCAACCAAAAGGTGAAAAAAACCCTTCGCTAAAAGAGTTGATTCTAAGAGCTTCCGTGGACGAAACAACCGTTTACTTAGACCAAGCAAGTACAAATCCCTCCCTCTTGCATTTCAATTCCTCTTTTATGCATTAATTTTAGGTTTCAAGGGGGCACACTCTCATAAAAAGAGAGACCCTACATGTATGCGGGTTGTCCGAGGATAGCCCATGTATGTACTCGGGCAGGGAATCACCAACCCGCGTACATACGTGACTGTGTATGAAATAGCCTGCGTACACCTTTGCAAGCTTTGAAAAAATAAAAATGCAAGTACTAACTCTCCTCCACTTGCCATGAAACATGATGTATGTTCACTGAAGGGAGAGGGAGCATGAGGACATTGATGTTTTGGTCGAATAGGACCCTATAGCCATCGCCACACTAAAATAGTGTGGGATATGGAATTTTTCCAGTGTCCGTTCATGAGGGCACAACCTAGACTGCTCAATTCTCTTGTGGAGTATTGACACCTAGATGTAGAGGATTTTATGCTAGAGGGTCAATCAATGAACCCCACCACAGAGGATATCTGCTTTTTGACTGGCCTCTCAAGGAGAGGGGAAGAAATCAACCCAAGGACATATCCCACTGGACCCTTCAACATCGAGGATTATATCTAGATGTACTGTGAGGTCGACACTGAGAAGGTAGGTTATAAGGTGTCGATTCAGAAAATCACTAGTATATCTCTGCGTGTGATCTTACTCTTGATCGAGTGTATTACTGGATCTGAAACCCTACATTATGCCTCCCAGACACACATGCATTGTTCCATTCAGTGTCTGGAGGAACACATTTTTGACTGAAGTATGACCATGCTGATGTGCATGAAGAGACAACTTACAGAGTGTTGGCAGTGCACAAACAAGAAATTCGGGTTCAGTACCATTTTTTTCTCTTTATTCTTCGAGAGGGTGCCCTGTCTCAGTTGCAGAGAGATGATATGGGGACATGTGGCCTCCTTCCCAACAATATGCAGGTGGGCAACATTGTTTCCATGACAGGGTGGAGGGAGGACCATAGAGGCCTTCAACGAAAAATTCTTTGACTGGTGGGCACAATAGATCCCGATGATCGAGGATTACCCATATGCCATGGTCAACTTCACTAGAGACCCTGACATGCCAGTGCTTCCCGACGAGGAGTGAGGTGAGATAGGTAACATACTTTTTAAATTTATTTAATTTTTAATATATCCTTTTTATATGTGTATAGAGTACTAACTTGTGTATCTGTTATGTACAGACGTGGGACATGTGAAACCAATGAACTTCACTAAGACTCGATGAAGTCCTCGACTAGAGGCAGGGACAACAACAACTAGAGGACTAGCAGCTGTAGGGGGACTCCCAGCTGGAGAGGCTGAAAGAGTTTTGAGATGAGCGGATCACAACCTCACTGCGCTCACTCACACTGTACCTATGGATGAGATAATGGATCTCCCACATTCTATGTAGCCTCATGTAGTAGGGGTGCCTCAAATTTGGGTCCAACTATTATGGTGTTTGTCCAACACCGTTGTACATTATGGTAGGCCCAATAGGCCCTGTGCTTAGATAATATAGAACATTGATTTGCCGAGGGCACTTTTTGTATATGTATTTTTTGAGGGCATAAGCCCAACGATGTATACTGAACACTTTTGAGGCATTCACGCCCACCTAAGTACTCATGACACTTTTTGGATATATATATATATATATATATATATATATATATATTTTCTGTCTTATGGATGACATTTTTTACAAATGTATTTACATGTGTATGTGCGTGCTTTTCATTTTATGTGTGTGCAACATGCCAATCTAAAATTTGATTAGCTAGAGTATTTTTTATATGATTAAATCTCTTAGGAACCTGAATATACGTAATTTAATCGAAATAATGTTCTAAGAGACGTACCCTAAGGAATCATCGGTGCAGAGTGGGATCATAAACACGGTAAACCCCATTTAACTGAGACACAACCAACTGAGAATATAAGTAGACCCGAAGGTGAGAGATGCCATGTGACAAAGCGTCACAAAAAAATTCTATCAGTGCATTGTATTCGACAACATTGTTTGTAGCATCACCTAGAAAAATACCTCTAGAAGATAGCAATTGGCTTCCAGGTGTGAAAATCACCAAAGCTGTGGAAGCAAGCCTCCGAGTGTGTCGGATAGCACCATATGCGAACCCAAAATACACCTATGATTCACTTGACATCTGCCACTATGAAAAATAACACATAAATAACTACACGTCCACAAAACAAGAAAGACAAAAAATGTATAAGAAGCTATACATATATACAAGAAGTCACTGAGGTGACCAAACTAAGAGTAATACTTCTTGAGGTAGAGCCCATTTCTAGGCTCCGCCAAGGCATTTCCTTCAAAATCAACCAGATGGTAAGTGCCCTTATTCAATACCTCTTTCACAATGAACGGTCCGAACCACATGGGTTTGAACTTGCTTTCCCCCAGGGGATCTTTGTCTTGATCATAGACCAGGACAAGATCACCTTCGAAGAAAATTTGAGGATGAATAGACCGATCATACTGACACTTGACTCGTTTCTTATGAGCTTCATTGGCCGAGGCTGCATCATGACACTGCTCATTGAGTTGATCGAGATATAGTATGCGTTCCTCAAGTGGTGAAGTGTCTAGCTGTAATTCCACTGCCAACTTTAAAGAAGGAAGCCGACACTCAATAGGTAAGACTAATTCCAGCCTGTATACGAGTTGAGAAGATGAAAAATGGTGGCAGTCTTCACAGACGTTTGGTAGGCCCACAACTCTGAATATAACATCAAATTCCAATTTTTCTTGGCATAATTGATCATCCGCTGAAGAATAGTCTTGAGGGACTTATTCGCAGCTTCAACTTTACTATTTGCTTGTGGGTAATAAGGTGACGAATGTTCTTGTATGAACCAGAGCTTTGACATTAACTCAATCATCATTTTGTTTTGGAAGTGACTTCCATGGTCAATGATAATCTACTTTGGGATACCAAACCTTGCTACTATATGATTAAAGATGAAAAGAGCCGTAGTTTCACCATCATTACTAAACGTTGGCGTAGCTTCGACCGACTTTGTGAAGTAGTCTACTGCTACAATGATATAACGATGCCCTCTGGCTGAGGCTGGGTGACATGTAGTGAAGTCAATCACCCACTTGGTGAAAGGAACAACAACAATGAAAAGAAACATAGGAGCAGGATGTGACCACATATTTCGACAGAAGATTTGGCAAGGGTGGCACTTCTTGACTACCTCAATGCAATCCTTGATTAATGAGGGCCAGAAGTAACCTGCATGTAGAATATTTTGGGCTGTTTCCAACCCAGACAAATGACCACCACATGCTCCAGTGTGATAGTTTTTCAAAATGAGCTATTCTTCTTCATGGATAAGGCATCGATGAAGAATGCAATCCACGCCTCGACAATACAAAGTGTCATCGAGTATAAGATAGTTTCATGCTTGATGTCGAATTCGTCGATGCTCATCAAGGGAAGTAGAAGCGGGGCACTTCAAAGTCTGGAGATAGACCAGTATATCTCTATACCAGGGGTCCGAAGATGCTAGAAAAATATCTCCCTTAATAGGCTATTCTTCTGGCATGATATCACTAGACTCGACCAAAAGTTCCAAAATGAGTAATACAAAGACCAATGACTTTTTAGATTTCACAGAAACAAAATACAAGTCAAACTCCTGTAAGATGAGTATCCATATACTAATATTTCCGCCAATGAACCGTCACGTATACACATATTGGAAAGGGTTGACGACGAAAATGACAGTGGTCTTGCAAAGAAAAATGTAGTGATGGAACCATTGGACAGCATGAACAACTGCCAAAGCAAGTTTCTCAATGTGAGAACAGTTGAGTTCCGGTCCAACCAGGCCTCAGATAAGGTAATATGTCACGTGCTCTTTGAGAAGATCTTCTTCTTGAACCAAGAACATGCCGATGGTCGACTCCACAACAACCAAACACAACAAGAAATATCTATTATAATCAGGAGGCCGACGCAGAGGGACAGACATCAGGGCACATTTAAACGCTTCAAAAGAGCTATGAGCAACTTCATCCCAACAGAATGGGACCTCTTTTTTCAAGAGACACATAAACCCTTTAGTGATCTCGACATAATTCACGACAAAACGCCAAAGAAAATTTGCTTTCCCCTGTAAGCTCTAAAGCTGGGGTATCGTGCACAGGGGAGACAATTGAACTATCGCCCGAACCTTGAGAGGATCGATCATGATCCATGTTTTCGATACAATAAAACCTAAGATATGACCTGACGTCACATAGAAACTGCACTTGTTAGGATTCAAGCGAATCCGATAGTAGCGACATCGCTCAAAGATTAGTCGAAGATGGGCGGGATGATCAGATCTCTTGCGAGAGCGTGATGCTAGATCATCAAGATATGTCTCAACTATGTGTCTAAGGTCATGAAAAGAAAATGACATGGCCCACTGAAAGGTATCTCCAACATTCTTTAGGCCAAAAGGCATCTTACAATACGTGAACGTGCCCCAAGGACAAATAAAAACTGTTTTATGTTGGTCTTCGGGTTTAATTTGAATCTGATTTTATCTCGAGAAACCATCCATGAATGAAAATACCTCGCAGCCTACGCACTCATCGACAATCAGATCGATGAATGGGGTGGGAAAGTTGTATTTTAGACATGTCTTATTCAAATCACGGAAGTCCATGCACAAATGAATCATACCCTGTTTCTTGTTAACCAAAACCAGGTTTGACACCCATTCCGCCAACTATACAGGGTAGATAAAACTGGCTTTGAATAATTTTTCTACTTCTTCCTTGATTGCTACCACTTTTCAAGGATTTATCGAATGAAGCCTTTTTCGGACCAATTTGGCATCAGGATAAGTCATAATTTCATGCTCGACAATTCGTGGGTCTATGCTTGGCATTTCCTCGTAAGACCAGGAAAAAACATTGCGAAATTATTTGAATAACTTAGTGTAAGTTTGAATCTCTTCGGGGGAGAAATCCGCTCTGACGAAACAATTCTCCACAACGCCAGGGGTTTTGGAGATATTGATTGGAATAGTTGTAGAAATTCTTTCCATGTTACCCTTGGCATAAAATCCGTGTGTAGCCAGAGGATTGATAGGACAATAATTATCTCCATTCATGGTCGAAACAAATTTTCCCGCCTCTATTCTCCTTAACTTGGGAAGGAAGTAAGAGATATGATGTAGATCATCCCAAGGTTTGTCAGGACCATTCATTACCTCAAGAATCGCCTTGTCAGAGGGAAAGACCAAGTCTAAAGGATCTTGAGTGGCAAGAGAACCTTGAGCCCAAATAGGCTCGAGAAATGGATCTAACTACTGTGTGGGAGTCAGATCGGGGTTGACCAAAGTCTACTGGACAATTCTGTATGTAACCTCAACTGGGAACAAGGGAATGGCCATGCCATGATTCCCTATCCCTTCCATCAAGGCCGATGGGGAAGGTAAAGTACACATATCATTGAAGTAGCTCGTTCGAAATGAACACACTTGTAGAATTGCAACCATTGGCTGGTCAGGAACAACCGATATAATATTTACATCGCCAAAATATGACGGGTAATCAAAAGTTCTCGTAAATGATGGAAACAAACCAAGACCTAAGTTGATAGTGCCAGGTTGGGGACTATCAATCATTAGGACCGTGGAAGCCCCCGATGAAGGGTCAGGATGGGAGAAGGAATACTAGTCAATGGTCACAATCCGACCCTCGTGCATAAAACAAAATACTCGAAAAATCATAGCAACCACTTCATGCATCGCATAAGTCCAACTCCTTCCTAACAACAAGTTGTAGTCGAGAGGGGCATCAACCACTTCAACTTTGACACACACGGTTTTTCCTGCCAACTGCATGGGGAAAGAAGGAATAATTCCATGTGGTCTAAATGACTGACCTTCAAACACCGTAAGAAATGTATTTGACAGAAACAACCCAGGTTGGCCGATGGTCTTCCAACATGCCAATGACATCACGCAAGTCGAGGCACCCTCGTCAATCATTGTATGAAAAACGTTATGTGTAAAATATTTCGTGGTGTAAGTCACTATTATCTAAAAAGTAACGTGGTAAGGAAGACAAGGTTTTATGTCGGTTGGATAAACAATGATCGCTCCCGAGTTACAAGTCTCTGCTGATCCCAAGGCAAATAACAAAGATTTTATCTGCGAGGGTCAAATCTGGAGGACTTCCAAAGCAAACATCACGCAAGGTGTCTATGCCAGATCCTCAACAACGGAGTAGTTTTGGGCGGCCCTCGCATTTGGATTATGAGAATCCTTCTAAAACACACCCTTAGGGATGCGAGTCATGGTGTCGCCTGCTGCCTTCTGAATTTGGAGAGGAGTCAGTGGGTTAGTGGCTTCCTTTCCCTTCTCAACAGATTCCGACATTCTGTAATCTATGGCCCTGGTCGCTATATTATATTTAACATTCATCATGTAAATATTCACAACCGAGTTGTTATTGGTAGGCGTGGGGGGTCCCTGACTGCCCCCTGCTGTGCTCGTGGATGCAGAAGCCTAAGCCATGATTTTCCCTTGTGGAAAAGGGTTCGTCAGCACAGTAGACTGTTGTTGCGCCAATAACTTCTGAGCTTCTGCAAGTCGAGGGCACAAATGATTCGGGTGGTATTCCGTGTAAATATTACATGGATACTTTGACTTCTTCATCTCCGTTTTCCCTCCGCCAACATTATTGGTAGCCTTTTTATCCCCCTTACCCTTCTTATTCCATTGTTTATTCTTTCCCTTGGGATGCTGGTTAGACTTGGGATTCATCGACTGCACACTATGTAGATTCGACATCTGGGTAAGAGGAATAGCTGAACTCTGAGTCCGGCTAGCCACAGTCTGTTGTATTAACAATTGTTGCAACTGATTCGACAACAGGTCCGTGGACTTGCTTTGCACTGAGCCCAAAATACCGTCGACATGGGGTCAAGACTTTTTCTTGGCCTTATTGAGATTAGACCATGGTGCATCCGAAAAAATATCGTAGAGCATGCTAGAATGAGAGTAGATCCGTTCAAGCTGTTGTGCTCTCATAATCACCTCCTCTTTTGAAAACACTCTGGAAGTCACTACGTCCTTGGATACGCAGGGCACCAAAGACTTCAGGAACCACTCCAACAAGAAAGAAGGAGGGACCTTGACCTTAATTAATCTCTTTCTATGCCTTCATTCTTGGATATGATTAGATATGTGGTCTACCTTGGTTTGCTCAAAGTTGGCCAACAATTCGGTAATGGCACCGTATCTCACAAGTAACTGAAAATGGTTCAAAAAGACCATTACTAATTTGTTTAAGTAAGAGTACCTCGAGCGTTCGATCTCAATATACCATTTTGTAGCACCCCCTATAATAGTGCATCGAAAAAGTCACAACTAGACGAATTCTTCCCTCAACGAGTTTGACGAGCACCATAAATTAAAAGTCGTCACATGATCACCTGGAACTTCACCAGGATTGCCTTCAAATTTTGGAATATCTGAAGGGAACTTAGTTGGAAAGGGGGCCCAAAGAGGAGTGTGACAAATTGGGTCGTTCAATAATCTCTACAAGTCTGTTAGATGTAGCATTTCCATAAACGGTAGTTTCGGTTGTGAACTATTTACAGGAAAAGAGGATCCCGGAGTTTGACTGTCACAGGGTTTCTAGGAAAAGTTGGACTGCTGGCCAGGGTTTTGGTAAAAAACGTGGCCTTGACCAGCATATAGAAACTGTGTCTATTGGGGTATCATCGATTGACTCCCAAAATTGGATGAAATAGCTTGTGCGGGGATTTCTCCCTACATTGTGTTCCAAGGACCTTGGAAGGGGATGCCCCCAGCCGATCCGACGAGCATGGGTACAAATCCCTGCTTGGGGTTCCATTGAGCATGGAAGGGGTTGCCCCTGATCAACATCCCTTGTGAGGGAATTGATCCCTACCAAGGATTCCAAATATCATGTGTGGAGAAAACTCCAGTTGTTGCTCCCTGTGAAGGAATAATACCTTGCATCGGGTTTTGTTGAGCAAAACTGGGGTTGGCCCCAGTCGAGACAACGACCGAAGAAAAATAATTGTTCTCAAATGCGATGAACAAAGAGAACGACATAGATCCCACCGACATTGAATAAGATGAAGGTCCTAAAATGACTCCACCAAACAAGCTATAATTAATGTTTGGCCCGATTGGCTACTGAAAAGAACCACTGAGTGAAGGAGACAGAGGAGGTATATGACCCCCACCCTAAGGGATAACATTAAAAGGGACACAAGCGCCTCTGGTTGACCCTTGCATGAGAGTGTTTGAGCTCCCTTCCCCTAGATCCATGGTCTGTAAGGTAGAGTAGGTAAGAACCGAGTTTGAATCAAAGCCGGGCATCCCATATGAGAAGGGAGGGCCCATCGCACTTTGAGTAAACAAAGCAGTGGTCGAAGTCAATAATGGTATCAGACCACTTCCTGAATTCGAGACCACTATGGTCTTGAGTGGTGAAGGTGGGAAAGGAGGTAGGAATCCCCATGCAGTAGTAGCCATAATGGGAGTATGAGGACTCCCAGATGAAGTAGCAACATTCACTTCCATTGCCGCTTATAGGACTAGCTGGCGCTCAAAAGATGTCACCTCAGGAGGGACAATCTGAATCAAGATCGACACTGACAAGTCAATAATTAGAGGGTTATCTAGCCCAAGAGCCTCTACCTCAAGGTTAGAAATGGTAGGTTACCCCGGAGTCGAAAAGTGTCATCGCAGAGAAAGCTCAGGTATAGTTTCCTGTGGCTCGGTCGCTTCAAACGACCCTTCTTGGTCAAGTCTTCACCACAACGGTGGCGGAGGTGGCTCCAAAGTAAACGATGACATGCCCTGAAGCCTTTGTGACCGATGGATATTTTGATCTTCCACTTTTTGAAATGATTAATCAACACAGTAAGGCTTGACTAGCGTTGAACACAAAGCACAGACTAATTTTTTTTCCTAAAGACAAATCAAGCAGTCGACTATCTAGTAGGAAGGACAATTACACCAATCGACACTAGAGAAACTAACCAGTGTAAGTGAAACTCGAACATGGAAGAATCCTTCGGGTATACTCTGTGAAGCATGATCTAACATCTACCCTACGTACCATGGTATACCCCCACAGTCACCCGTGTAAGTCCCTAAAATATGGGCAACTAGGTTTCCATCTCGTAGTTAGTTACTAGGCGGGTACAGACGACAGTCAGGAAGATCGCAATGAGTAGGATAACAAGTTCGAAGCCTTTCAAGGGTATCGAAAAAAAATGGTCTGAAAGACAACAAAGGATCTCGAACGGATTCGAGGTCCACGAAGCTCTGTAGGCAAATGCAGTCGATATTATTCTCGAGAAAGACCCTCAATATACAATCCCCACTACGTTGAGTCCAACTTTGGAGGGGTTATATCCACTTTCTTTCCTCATGCGACCTCATGTTTATGCCTTGTGTTAGAGGGGGGTCCTGGCTATCTCTTATGAAACTAGACTTAAAGCACTCCCTAACTTAGAATCCAATGTTTGATTTAAGTGGCCTTGAAGAGTTTCCTCTCCAAACCTAATTCAAGGCCCTAAAACCCTAAACTAGTTTGTGTACCCTACAAACAAAAAAGTCTAATGTATTTTAGATTAGGTGTTATTTTTAAGGCTTGATTTACTCACAAGGTAAGGTAATGAAAATGATGGTGTTATAAAGAGACGAATACGGAGGAGAGAATTAAAGCACTTGAAAGCCAAATTACTTCGAATTTAAAACAAAATCTTGTAAGTAACTTTTTGTAAACTCAACTTTTCTTAACTGATATTTCAAGATCTTATAAAGAAATCCTAAAACTTTCTTTCGATTTACTACAAACTACTTATTTTTCAAGTGCACAGGAGAAGCGGTCTTGCGAAGTCCTGAAGTCTCGAAGGCTGTGGGACCATCCATCGTCGAAGTTGACAGGTGGAAGCAGATCGAAGGATCCAGAAGGTAAAGCTCCAAAATATCTGCGTGGAGTAGAAGATGAAACTCCTAAACTCTGAAGAGTGGAGTTGATCCTAGCCGTTGATACTGGGAAGGACATGTGGTAGAGATCCACAAATTTCAAAGGAAGAACCCTTCGGAGAAAAGGTAAGGAGGAGAACACATGAAGAGCTGGGAGTCGAAGCAATCTTGGCTATTCATTGAGATAGGACACGTGGCGTTAGATCAACGCTTCGTTGATTCACTAATCAGGAAAGTAAAGGTTGCAGAAGTGAAGACTCATGAAGTCTAAAATCATGAGGTCATCAGGGCCGTCCGTGAAGAAAGGAAACTTGGAAGAATATCTGCTAGTTCGAAGACTCAACACTTTGGAGGTTCTGTAGAGAAGTGTTTCAGAAAGTTTTTAAACATCGGAGCCAAAATAGTTTAGGGACGTTGATCTGAAGAAGTAGTGAGGACCGTTGTTCCTCACGCTAGTTATATTCGCGGTTCAAGGTTCGCATAAGCCAACATAGGCTGCAGTTGAAATAGACGAAGCCCAGAGTCCAAAGTGCCAAGGATATTAAGCCCTGGGTCATAGCCCGAGGTCACATAAAAGGAGAGTGTGGACCATGGTTCTGGTCCTAGAGAATTCGCCGATTCGGGGATCAGGAAAAAGGGAGCAAGCATCTCACAAAATATCTAAAGCACGGAGTCAAAAAGGGAGTTGGCCCATAGTTGTAGTCCATGGTCGCATGAAAGGAAGGGGCTTATCCAGAGGATGTAACACCCATTGGCGTTGAAATTTGAATAACACTGAGGAGAGGACCCGCGGGTGCCATTCGACCTGCACCAAGGGTGAACGGGCCTGTGTAACTTAGTTTGGGTTCAAGAAGGAGCCCGAAGAGTTGATCCAAATTAGTTTCTTGAATGATCCTAGACTTAGAGGTTGCGCAACCCTTTGGAGAGAAGGGGGTGGTTTGCGTCAATAACTCCCACGAGTCCCAGTTATTACAGAAATATCAGAGTGCTCCAAGAAGATTATTCTGTAGATTTTGCAAATCAGTGGGGCACGAAGACATGGATTGTCACACATTCAATTTGATGAGGGAGTGCACATCATATATGTACATTATTCAGGAGGAAAATGTTGTGATAGAAGGGGGAGGGAAGTATAATAATCAAAGAGTATTTAATCAAGGAAATCGAGGAGGATTTGGCAGGGGTAGAGACAAAAAAAAATTCATGAGAGGAGGAAGAGGACCCATAATATGATATAACTGTAACCAACCAAGATACCTAGTGTGGGATTGCAAAAACCCCTGTACAACATGCAATTATTGTCGGGCATTAGAACATGCAACATGTTACTATCCACAATTGCTAGAAAAGTGGCAGGTTAGAGGTAATCAAAACCAGAACCTGAACATTCAAAATATATCTACCGAGATATGGGATGAAGGACCTAAAATAACAGTCATTACATGTGGATGAACCAAAATAGGGATGGACACAACCAATGTAAGTAAACAAGCTGAGAAATGGGTAAAGAAATCAACAACACCTGTGCTAACACTTAACCCACAAGAAGAGAAGGAGATCTATAAACATGAAAGGAAAAAATTCTTTCGACAAGACTGGGAAATGTCCACATCATCTGTGTCACTGATGGGGGATGTGTATCTCACTGATGACCAGGCCATGATCAAAGAATTTCTGGAGAAGGTAAGCACCTTAGGGATTTTTTTGAAGAGTTACCTAGAGCCAGTGGATGAAAATTCATTGCATACAATATTCTCTATGATTGATCACTGCACAGAAGAAAAGGAAACCACTACTATGAAAACAAGTAGTGAACCAACTATTGAGTCCTCAACACACCCTTAAAATTTTCAAATTTTTGTGTACCACTTTTCTTTTTAATCATTTTGTGTCTTCTTCTTTTTTTATTTACATAGGTTGCATAGTTTTCCTTTCTTATGTTTATGGATTTTTTTTGTTTTGTTTTCGAGAGTCTAAGAGAAGTGTCGATGATCGAGATCGACATAAATTCAAGCAAGTTCAAAAAGTATAACAAATTCCACCAATTGTCCTTCATACCATCAGACATTGATGAAATGTATTCGAGTTCTAAAGAGTTAAAATATTTTGTTGATCGTCAATGAGCCATTGATGTCAGTGGAAATATTATGGGTTTGGTGCAACCATTAACATATTTTTTCAATGATTGATGACCCCATTTTTTCCAAAGAATGAATCTTATTCGTTCGATCGTGGAAAAGGGAAAATGTCGATTCTTTATGTTTACCACACAAGTAGTGTTTGTTTCGATGACTAGGTTGGCCATGTCAACATGACACATTACCTTATGTATTGGCCTCGTCGGCATGCCATGTCACCTTCCACATTGACTCTTGTACATGACATGACACTCACCATGTTATCCACCACATGGACTACCACATCATTTCCATGTCATCATTCATACTATATCTCTGCAACTACATTCACCACATCATTTTCCATGTCATTACACATCATCATAGTATATATATTTATCTCATGTTCATCAGTGTTCAGTGTTTTTAATGGAACATTCTGGTAAGTATATACACCTTTCCACAGATGTCGATGGACTCATCGGGCATCGACAAGATCAACAATAGATCGAGTTTCCCACGCAAACAGTTTTATCCGATCACTAATGGGATCGTCGCCATTGGCCCAAACTCATCTCAAATGAAACATGGGATATGTTGAAGTAGTGATGCCAATGAATCTTTCCTTAGAAAATCAAAGCCGTCCAGTTATGAGAGTGAATGAATCTAGACCTTAGAAAATATTTGATTCATGCCAGGTCCATTTTCTATGCTTTTATAAATTCCATTCCACATCAAATATAAAAAAACCATGAACCAATCAAGCATTAACATGTCATTTTTTTCATTTTCTTTTCCACGTTAGACATCCAATCATCAAGACACGTCTGCATGCCACATCATCATCCACATTCCTTTTTTCACATCATCATGACCATACAATACCACATAATTGTATGGGTTCATGTCATCATTTCCAAGCCATCAATCATAGAATGACACATCATCATTCCACGTCATGTCCACGTTACAGACTGTGCTTCACTTTTCCATATCAGTCATCCACATCATATGCCATGTGTGTTACACATCAAATTTCCACACCTAGGTACCTCACCCTAAGTGTCACAAGTGTCACAAAAGTGTCATATGCACCTTGATAAGTGTCTCATACACCTTGACAACATGAAGTAACATATGTCACAATCCTTAGTTAAGGTTGAGGGGAAATATATTATATGAAGGTAAAAATACTATGTGCACATGAATTAATTATTAATATTCATGAAAAGGAAATTAATTTAGTGTGAGAATCCGCCTCACATTTGGTTTCCTATTTTTTGGGAGAGGTTGAGGATCTCATGGATGGTTGAGAGATATTTCCTCCTTAAAATACTTGAGAGATATTTCATCCCTAAAATCCTTAAGAGATAGTTTCTCCCTAAATATATTGGAGATCCCATTTTAGTGGATCCGATAAGTGATCCTCTCCATGGTGGTTAAGCCTTCAAATCCTATATAATGAAGGCTTTCCATGGAGAAGAGAAAAGACATATTAGAGGTATGAAACTTATGATCTTGGGAGGAATATTTTGGATATCAAACTTCTGATCTTGGGAGCATCGTGTAGGGGATGGATGAAGAGGACTTGGAGAGGATGCTACAACTGCATCTACAGATTGTAAGTGTCTTTTTAATGTTCTCATTAATATATGTTTGGCCTATTTCCTTCAATTTTGTGTACTATTGCATATGCTTGTCTATTATGGATGAATTTGGTTTAATATAATCTCGTAGAGTAGGTGTTCTTTGTCTCTATTTACTATCCATTGCATTACAAGTATCAAGTTGTGTTGAAGATTTTGGAGATCAAGCTCGAGTTGGGAGCAGTGAGGACGAATTGTGAAATAAGATGCATCACACTTTCTTCCATCCCTTTCTCTTTCTGATTAGTAAAACTGAATTCAAAGGGATGTTAGTGTCCATTTATGTTTTTCTGTCATAGTATTAGGGGTCTAGAATCCAAGGGAGAATTCACCTATCTACAGGGGAATTATTCCATAACAGAAATAGATCAGGAACAAACAATAAAAATGATCTAAAAGTGGGAAAAAGGCAGAGACGATCCAAGGAAAGATAAGTCAATTTTCTTCCCCAGTGGAGTCACCAATTTCTATTATGGAATAATTCTCCTGTGGACATGTGGATTCTCCCTTGGATTCTAGACCCCTAATACCAAGACATAAAAACACAAATGGAAACTAATATCCCTTTGAATTCAGTTTAACTAATCAGAAAGAGAAAGAGATGGAAGAAAGTGTGATGCACCTTATTCCGTAGTTCATCCTCACTGCTCCCAACCCGTGATTGATCTCCAAATTCTTCAACACAACTTGATACCTTTAATGCAATGTACAACAAAGAGAGTCAAAGAACTCCTACTCTACGCAATTAGATTAGACCAACTTCATCCATAATAAACAAGATTATGTAATAGTACACAAAATTGAAGGAAATAGGTGTTGGGCTCTAAAGATGTCCTAAAAACAGCCTTAGTTTAACATTAATTTATCAACCCGAGGATTCGTCTTTTATCTCAAGAACATCAACAAAGTTTATGCAGATAGCTTGTAGAGGCTAAAATCGCGTAGCTAAAGCAAACCCGAGTTTATCCACAATCAAGTTCCTCAAATGTTCATTTAAATATTCTAAGATTAAGATCTTAACAAAATTGAAATCTAATTGCTAACATGCTGTGAATTAAAAGGAACTAGCTAACCTGCTAATTTCATTTAACTGAAAAGCAATGATTGAATCTGAGTAAAGACTTGTAGAATTAACTATTAACTAGGAATTGAATTGGTAGAAAGGAAATAGTGAATTATTCTAATGGAAAGAAACTACAATTGTAATCTAATCGTAAGGAACAACAAACATAACTGAATGGAAAGGAACAACAATTGTAACTTTAACTGAAAGGAACGATAATTGTAACCTATTCGAAAGGAACAACAAATGCGAATCTTAAGTAAAAGGAACAACGCGTATGAAAATGTGAGGAACTGTCAAGCAGAAAACTACAGTAATGGAAATTGGAATCAACAATCATTAACACTCAAGAGAGATATCTATCTTCTATATGCAAACCATATGAAATCATTAACAAGCTTATGCATTTAACTATTGTGAAAGGGAATTGAATCGTAAAACATAAATCAAACTGATACAATTACAACTGAAACAATAACTCCTTTAGACTCGGCCCTTGGTCCTTAGAAGAACTGCTACTAGAAACTCAATATATAGAAAGGGTGAAAACGATCAAATCTTTTATTAACTTCATAGCTGGTACATCATTCACAAAAATGGCTTGTGCAGAGTAACTTTGAGTCTGAATACTTGAACGCAATTCTTAGATTATCTTTTAGGATCTATTATCCTATATATATATATATAATAATTTGAATAAATCAAGCCATCCCGAGGATCGGAAGATCCTCAGGATTGCTTTACTATTATAAAGTTACAATATAGAAAACCAAATCATATTTAAAACTGCTTTTGCACCAAAAGTCCTTAACCTCCAATGGATCACGCATATTCAAGATTTCCTTCACCATTCCAATTTTGACAATATTTAACCAATCCTGTTAACAAAATCAAACAATTCCAACCGTATTTTAGAATCTATTCATCATGACTTCAATAATATCACTAGAAGACATATTAATCATTTTCTATTCTATTTATCCCTAATTAACAGAAAAT
>ML839225.1:12897-48052 GCA_009831015.1 Picea engelmannii | reverse complement strand
TTACATTTGAACATTAATTACAAGAAGGGAAGCACCAATAATGTTGCATAATGCCTCAACTGACCACCTATCATGGCGCTAACCACGATGCTCAACTCTTGTGGGAACGAGACTTCTGATTGGCCACTTCTCTACAAAAGTGATCCAAAATTCGGCCACACATACAATATGCTCTTGGAGGGTAGGCAAGTTCCTAATTTTCACCTCAAGGATTCCCTACTATGTCACCTGGGACACCTTTGTGTTCCTTCAAGCAAGTGTGCCAAGATTATTTGGGAGGCGCAGTACAGTCAGGTCGATGGTCACTTAGGGGTCGATTAAACCATGGAAGTACTGTAAAAGTATTTCTATTGGCCGAACCTTCAACAATATGTCGGGAAGTACATCAAGTCCTACACTTCTTGTACCATTTCCAAACCCACCATCAAGAATAAAGACCTCTACACTTCGTTGGCTACCCCTAGTCAACCTTGGGAATCCATCTCCATCGATTACATGTTGGTCCTTCCTTCTACTAAGCATGGAAATGATGTGATTTTGTGGTCGTCGACGAATTCTCAAAGATGTCCATTATGATGGCCTGCAAGAAGAATATCACAACAGAAGCCACTGCTAAACTCTTCTTTGAATGAGTGTGGGTACACTTTGGGATCCCACAGTCTATCATCTCAAATCGAGATAAAAGGTTCCTCAGTACATTTTGGTCCATCCTATGGTCGATGTTGGACACCAAGCTCACCAAGTACACATCTTTCCATTCGGAAACTAATGGCCAGACATAGGTCATCAACCAAATGAATGTACACATTTTGCGCATGTACAACTCATAACATCTACACACATGGGATGAGAGCCTCCCCTATGTACAACACAACTACAACCGGGCTGTCCATATCTCAACCATCCACATCACCTTTCAGGTGGGCTTGAGATTTCAGCCACTATGTCCCATTGACGTAGCCATGCCATTTTTGGCTACTCAGGCAAATTCATCCCATGTCCAGCATGAGGTTGACAAGACAAACAAATTCATTTAGCACATTCAGCACATCTGCAAACAGTTTCATGACATCTTGGACAGAGCCAATGCTAAGTACAAGAAGGGACATGATCAACATTGGGTCCCACACAACTTCCAGGTGGGCGACAAAGTGTGGTTACATTTGTTGCACCCTACCGCAAGATTCACCCCCTCCGACATGGGCCATACACCATCATCAAGGCTATAGGGGACAATGCCTTTGAGATCAGTATTCCACCATTCTTTTGTCTGTACCCATTATTCAATGTGGACCACCTTTGGCCCTACTTTCTACTTATACTCGACACATCCGACATGGAAGAAAAAATCACACCAACAAAGCTTAACCCAGAATGCATGGAACAAGCCACAAATGATCGGATTATGGACACAGAGATCAAGAACTCTCGCTAGTAGAGGATAAATCTATATCGAGTTGTCAAAGTAGGCCAACTCATTCACTAGGGTAAGTGGCTCACCATGGACCAAGTTCAGCAGAAGTTTCCTCATCTCATGGAGCAACTCCACGTAATGGGGACCATTGCTTCATAAAGGGGGAGGAATGATCCAGGTGGATATTGGTGGCCACCCACCTATTCCACTTAGACCCACATCATTGTTTCTTTCATTTTTTTAGTTTTTTTAATCGTAGCACAATTTATTATTTTTAGCAATTTTTCGAGTCCTGAACTTCCGGAGCCGTTTTGAGGCCCCAAACGATGTTTTTTTTTGCTTCAATGCTACAATGAATAGGATTATGTACCAGACTCGATATTTGTTGTCAAAAGTGTAGTCCTCAGATATATATTTCTATGTATGTATCATGGACATCAAACGTAGATAGTATGCCAAAGTTACGACCCCGGGAAATTGATCTACCAATTTACCCCGACGGGGCCCATATTCTGGCATTTCATCTCCTAGGGTTAGGTTTTTGGATGTTTAGGGTTTTCCATTGTTTGTCAATAATATATAGGCCTTCCAGCCTCATTGTAATGCAAAATTCAAAGGCCAGTAGCTGCCACATATATTCTCATATAAAATCTACCAACACCCAAGCTATTTTATTTCCATTATGTCTGTAAGCATATTTTAGCCATTTTTTGTTAATGAAATGAATTTTTACCTTCGTTTCATCTCTACATTTATGTGTATTTTTGTATTTCATAGTGTTCCTGCATAAATCTGGATCAGTCTTTTAGAATATTTTGGAAAAATTGTTGATGTGTAAAAGTTGCACTAAGGACAGTGAAAAACTAAGGTGAGGGGATTGTAATACCCCAAGGACGAGCCCCGGTTATATTTCTAAATTGTAATTATGTTTATAGGATGGTGAGTTGAGATTCTTAAGGCCAAGAGCCTAATTTTTGTGTATGTAATTATGTATATCATTAATAAAATATAAACATCATTTCGTGGAGACCTTCCACAAACCTCCTAGCCAAATACCAGGTTTCTCATCACACTCAGCAGTGGGTCACCCCCAAGCTGGGACTAAGATCCACCCAGGGCAAGGGAATCCTAGACTAGGTTGAGGTTATAGGAAACTGCACAGTGAAACTGGAAAGATTCTCTCCAGGAGCCTTCTTACGCCCACTACTCACGAACTCGCATTACCCACATGCATGTTCCATCCCGGGAATATGCACCTTCATTGTTCCACAGTCCATCGAATGCTCCACTTCCCTTCTCATGGTCTTGGAAAGAGGTTGGATCAGGAATTCTCAGAGCTCCATAGTTGGTGCTGGAATATCTCTAGGAGAAAACCACTTCCCAACAAACTCTCTCACTTAGAGATAGTTGCTCACAGGCTTGACAATATGCTTCTTCAATTCATATCCTAAGCAATACTGCGATAGCATTCATCTAACATACAGGTGGGAGAAGCAACAAGAAATAGTTATGGACACAAAAAATGGAAACAAACTAACGCTAAGACATAGCAAGGCTCAAGCGGTTATAGGATGCGTTAGGCTTCTCAGGTTGGCAACATAGGACAACTTCATGATTTTTGTTTTCAAATATGCATGAGGGTATGTAGACATCGATCCTAGAGCTCAATGAAATTCATGGAGGATGGGGAATGGTAAGCGAACCCGATGGATAATCATTGAAGATATAGATAAGGAAGGGCACATGATGCAAATCATTGATCGATTGCAGAAGGATGTTCATAGTCACCGAGAATAAAACATAAATCTCATGAAATCCAGGAAACAACAAGGAGAATTCAACTTAAATTTGATGCTAATCCTAGAAAGGATAGAAAGGAAATTGGATAAGGAGACTGAATCAAGAAAAAGAGGGAGTCACAGGACCCCTGAGAGGAAAATCAGATCAAGAAGCATTAGCAGGCATCATCATCACTCCCCAAAGTACTCCAAGAGGATAGCACACAATAGTTCAATCCCATCTCCTACCAGAAAACATAGGATATCGAGAGTGGATGAACTGAAGGGTGAAATGAACAAGATTAAACCTCTTATTTTGATGGACAGCACAAGAAGGAGGAAGTTGTAGAGACATGGTTGCTTGTAATGAGGAAATGTTTCCAACTGCAGAATTATTCCCCTGATGTATAAGGAAGAATTGAAATGTATCAACTGAAAGGAAACACATCAATGTGGTGGGATCAACTTGTGAAGGTACAACACATTAAAGAGAAGGATATTACTTGGAAGGAATTCAAGAAGTAGTTCAAAAAGAAATACTTGAATAAGAGATACTGTGACAAAAAGATGAAAGAGTTCTTTGAACTCAAGCTGGGTAGGATGTCCATTTATGAATAAAAACAAAGGTTTTTGGAATTGTTGAAGTACATTCCTTTCATCAAGGACGAGACTATCAAAATTCAAAGGTATCTGAGTGGACTTCCATCTTCCATCGGTGACAAGATCTAGTATGATGATCCTAAAACTATGGAAGAAACTATAAGAAGAGAAAAATGCTTATATGAGAAGCAAAGAGAAAATCTCACTTTTCAGAAGGCTTGGGATGACCATAATAAGTTCAAGAAATAGAAGAGGAAGAAGGGAAGAAAACCTCCATTTTTCATAAATAGTCCTGAAGGAGAGCCATCTTTTAGAGAGAAGAGAATGACTGAATTAGAGGGACAAAGGAAAATGGAAGACGCCCATTGAGTGTTTGGGCTGTCAGGGAAACCACAAGTACAAAGATTGTCCCCACAAAAATGGAAAAGTGAGAGTTGTTCATAATGTTCAACAAGATGAAACAGTGGAAGATATGGGAAGTAGAATAAAAATGATCTATGCAGCTCTAGAAAACAACCAAGATGAGTTTCAATCACACATGATTGAAGTGGAAGGTGGAGAATGAAGGCGTCTTGCAAGTGCATCTGGTGAGTATATTGGACCGGAAAATAAAGAAGCTCCGGAATCGAGCCATAGGGATTGTAAAGGTCCAGTGGACCTAGTACGCTCTCGAGGATGTAACATGGGAGCATGAGGATGCTATGTGGGCAAAGTAACCACATCTTTTTGAAGATTTTTGAAATATTTCTGATGCGGTGTAAAAGTTACACTGAGGATAGTGAAAATATAAAAGGAGGGGATTGTAATACCCCAAGGACGAGCCCCATTTATATTATTGAATTGTAATTATGTTTATAGGCTAGTGAGTCGAGATTCTTAAGGCCATGAGCCTGATTTTTGTATATGTAATTATGAAGATCATTCTTAAAATATAAACATCATTGCATGTAGGCCAACCAAGAATAAGGAGTGATGTTGGACTAAGATTCCACAGGGGTGGGTAAGGGAGAAGGCTAAGTGTGTGGTCCTAGGGGATAAGCTAGGGGGGTTTCCTCCAAAGGGGATAACAATTTTATATTATTTCCTAAAGGCTAAGTTGGAAAATTGATCAGTGTTGTCCTAAGTTCCTTGAAAATGAATGTATTCTAAGTGGAGTGCATGCAAATCCAAGATGACAGGTGTCGACCTGGGTGCATAGAGTTAAATCTAAAGAGTTAGCTCGTGTTTGAGGTTCACTAGCCATTCTCCATTGGATTCACTTACCATTCCCCATCCTCCTTGAATTTCGTTGAGCTCAAGGATGAACCTCTCCATAACCTCACACATCTGTGAAAACAAAAACTGTGAAGTTTTCCTATGTTGGCCACCTAAGAAGCTTGACACATCCTTTAACCACCTAAGCCTTGCTATGTTCTAGCATTAGGCTGTTTCCATTTTTGGTGTCCATAATTGTTTTATGTTGGTGTTGTCAACCATATGTTAGATGAATGTTGTTTTAGTATTTCTTAGGAGATGAATTGAACAGGCAGGTTGTGATGCATGTGAACAACTCTCTCCAAGTGAGATAGTTTGCTGGAAAGTGGTTTTCTCCTAGAGAAAGTCCAGCACCAGCTACGGAGCTCTGATAATTCTTGATCTGGCCTACTTTCAAGACCTTGAGAAGGGAAGTGGAGCAGATGATGGACTGTGGAACAGTGAAGGTGAATATTCCCAGGGTGGAGTAGGTATGTGGGGAATGGGAGTCCATAAGTGGTGGGTGTAAGAAGGATCCTTGAAAGAATCCTTCGAGTTGCATTGTACAGTTTCCTGTAACCTTAGCCTAGTCTAGGATTCCTTTGCTCTGGTTGGTGCTTAGTCCCAGCTTGAGGGTGACCCACTTCTAAGCGTGATGATCAAAGTGGTCTTTGGCTGGGAGGTTCATGGAAGTTCTGCACGTAGTTGGTCGATTTACTCTAGCTAAAAGATAAGTATCATTTTTGTGCCTAATTATGTATGTTATGTATGTTTTTTCTACCAGTAAATGTATCATGTGTTCCGTTGCATGTGGATTTATTGATAATATTTTTTGGATCTTAATGGTAACAATAACTTTGTTTTATGTGTTTTATTTCGATTAAAACACATGTTATATATGTGTGTGTGTGTGTGTGTGTGTGTGTGTGTGTGAATGTTTCACGTAGTAGCATTACTTGGCTTGTGGATGGTCTGGGACGTTACAATTTGGTATCAGATTAGTAAAGGCTAAGTTAAGGGTGTTTGGGTAGAATTATTCGGCCTGTCACTGGATGAGGATGTTACACCCTAGTTGAAAATCAGATCTTTGGATCCAATGCAACTGATGGTTCTCCCATCCGAGTTTTGGTTTGATTTTTATCTCGAGTTGAAACTCACCTCTTCAATCCATTCAGGGACATGTAACCAATTTGTTCCAGGGGAATAAAATCAAAACCAAGCGGAATAATAGAGGTTTTCAAGCTCCGAAAGGTATTTTTGGCCAAGGAGCATGTGACTACGCTACCCACAAATTCTCGACACAATGTTCTTGACAATCGACCTCCTCTTCAAAAATTGCACTATGCCTCATTAACTAAAACCCTAATGTCAATGATACTCCAACAAACAATTTTTCGATGGAAAACATGATAGTGAAGGGCCCTCCCTAGTTGAAAATTGGTGATATGGATCCAATTCCACTTATTATTCACCTATTCGAGTCTTGGTTTTGGTTTTATCACATGTTGCAACTCACCTCTTCAAGTCATTCACGAACATGTGGCCAATTTGGTGCAGGAGAATAAAATAAAAACCAAGAAGAATAACAAAGTTATGTAATCTCCCACAAGTTTATTTGGCCAAGGACCATGCGACTACACTACCCAAAAATGCTCGACATGGTGTTCTTGAAAATTGACATCCTCTTCAAAAATTGCATAGTCCTCATTAACCAAAACCCTAGTGTCAGAGATTCTCCAAGAATTACTTTTTCAATGGACAAAATGATAGTAGAGGCCCCCTCTAGTTGAAACCCAGTGCTATGGATCCAATGTAATTGATGGTTCACCCATATGAGTCTCAGTTTGAGTTTTATCATGAGTTTCAACTTGTCTCTTTCATCCATTCAGGGAGATGTGGCCAATTTGGTCTAGGGGCATAAAATCCAAAACAAGCAGTATAATGGAGTTTTGTAATATTCCACAAGTCTATTTAGACAAGGACCCTGTGACTACACTACCCACAAATTTCTTACATGGTTTTTTTGAATGTCGACCTCCTCTTCAAAAATTGCACTATGCTTCATTGACCAAAACATTGGAATACTCGTTCAAGTATTTTTATATAATAAATATAGGATAACAAGTTGTAGAATAACATGCTTAAGGAACCCTTTGATTACAATTTTTACATATGAATCCTTTGATGGCATGGAAATTTAATTCAATTCAAGGCATGGAAAGTGAAGGCATATCATGGAAAGACATCGTATGGGCCTTGTATTATCACGCCTGAAATCTTGAACTAGTCCCTTAATCTCTCCAATTAACTTCATGTCAGAACGAGTTATCCTTCAAGTGAAGGTAAAAATATTAGTTTGGGAACCTATGTCCAGGCTATCTCATATATGAGAATAATTTCTAAGGGTTTTGACATTGCATTTTAAGAGTTGAGAGTTTTGTTTTAGAAAACAATGTTTTCTTGTAATATTGATAAAAATTGATTGGGACAAGACACGTTGGGATACAATGTGGTCTTTAGAACGATACTTCTTACCAATTCTTTGAAAATAATCTACAAGGTTTCATACTATATGATGACTTGTTTCTACACTTTTGACTTTTTTAATTCCTAAAGTTCTACTAACAACAGTCAAACTTCTATATTTTAACAAAGATAAAAATAATTGAAATTTAGCAGCATCAAATTTTGGTTAAAAATATTCTTGAATGATTTTATAAGAGTGATAACAAATATTATTGTTAGGTAACTTAACTTCAAGTGATTTTATACCACTTTGATCGACATGAATGTGTTTAGGAGTTCTTCACCACGTAGTTCTCTATCTAGGTAGAGACAATGAAACCTTATTCTGGGACTCTTGACTTCCTTGTTGTGGAGTTAATGATGTTGCAGTTCTTTCCCCTTCAATCAATGATGGATCAACAATTCTGAGTGCGCAGTTGACTATCCAACAATAGATTACACCATATGACCTTCTTCACGACAATGTTGTACACTAGTTGCTTCTCTAATTTCATCCATTGTATAATCAGCTCCAAGTAAATCCTCCATCATTTGTTCATCCGAAAAACATTGACTTGATGAGATATTGTTTGGATTGATCTCTAATTAAATCTTGTGTTTTTGTTATGGTGACGGAGGAAAAACATTAGTGGCATCTATTGCACTGTAAATTGGATTTCCCTCATGTGAAAGACGACACTTTTACATACATAACTTTTCCTTTTATATTTATTTTTCTACCTTTTCAATCAGTTTATTTTTTCTCAAGGACATTCTTTCTCGAATTCAGTGGTTTCCTATGTTTAAATATAATAACTGGTTTCCAAAAACCCACCACAATTTTTTCTTTATATTATGTAATAAGGCGCAACCAAGTGAAGAAATTTATTTTTATATTACAATAGAAGAAACATCTAATAATTCCAATTCCAATTCCAATTGCACTTGGAAAAATTTGTCTTTCAATTCCAAGAAGACACAAGAAGATACAAACAACAATTCCAATTGTGATTAGAAAATTTTGTCTTCCAAGTGCAAAAAGAAATAAGAAGATACAAACAAAAATTTTGATCACACTTCTACAAATTTGTCTTCCAATTCGAAGAAGACACAAGAAGATACAAACAACAATTCCAATTTCACTTGGACAAATTTGTCTTCCAATTCCAAGAAGACACAATTACAAACAAACAACAATTCCAATTGTACAAGTGACAAAGTTGTCTTCCAAATTTTCCTGCAATGGTATATCAATAGCACAAAAGTATTTATGAATCTAGAAATAACATTAAAAACAATATAACATGTATGTGCAGGATAATTTTGTCTGAAGTTTTCTCTCTTTTTCTTGACCTTGATATATATGAGGTGGGGTGTTCCATGATGATATGTTTAAATCTGTTTTGGATAAGGATATTATTGATGATATTGATAATGAGTAGCCACTAATATTTCATCTCCAAGTCCCACAAATACACCAAGTATCCCCTCATCTAATTCTTCTGTTCCAAGTGCAAGCCCAACATCAAATTCAAGTTCTGCAAGGAAGGTAAGAATATTAAGTATCATTTATCAAAGGAGTAAAAGTCCAGCACATGAAGAAATTCCAATAGGCGAGACAGTAAATTTTTCTTTACTTTCCAAGGATGATTTTGAACCATCATGTTTTGAATATGCATGTACTAATGAGTTTTGGGTGCAATCAATGCAAGAAGAGGTAGATTCTATTCATAGGAATGATACTTGGGATCTTACAAAACATCCACATGACAAGAAAAAGATTGGTACTAAATGGGTCTACAAGACTAAGTACAATAGTGATGGGAGTGTTGAAAGATAGAAGGAAAGATTAGTTCCTAAAGTCTTCACACAAAGGTATGGAATTGATTACAAGGAAACATTTGCACATGTAGCAAGACAAGAGACTGTTAAAATGATGATTTCATTAGTAGCTCAGAAGAAATGGAGCATTCATCACATCGATGTGAAAAGTTCCTTTTTGAATGGGTACTTAGAGGAAGAAGTGTTTGTAGAAAAACCACAAGGTTTTGAAGTGCAAGGAAAAGAACATCAAGTATACAAGTTGAAGAAGGCTTTGTATGGCCTCAAGAAAGCGCCAAGAACATGGTATGCTATAATTGATAGATATTTTCAGGAGAGTGGCTTCAATAGAAATAAAACTGAACCTACACTTTACTAAAAAAAATAAGGTAATGATATTCTTATTGTAAATCTATATGTTGATGATTTATTATATATGGGTGGTAGTTCTAAGATGAATGATGAATTAAAAATTTCTATGATGAATGAATTTGAGATGAAATATTTGGGTCTCATGCAATATTTTTTGGGTATGGAGATTTATCAAAACGAGGATGAAATTTTCATTTGTCAAACAAAGTATGCAAAATATATTTGGAAGAAATTTGATATGGTAGATTGTAAACTAGCCTCCACTCCAACTGCCCATGGAATTGTGTTGTGTAGAGATGACGGTGCTGAAATAGTTGATGAGGAAACATACAAAAGTATTGTTGGAAGTTTGATGTTTCTAACCCACAGAAGACCTGATATTTCTTATTCAGTTTCTCTTGTTTTAAGATACATGATAGAGCCATCTGAAATACATGTGAAGGAAGCCAAGAGGATTTTGAGGTATGTGAGAGGAACACTAAATTTTGGTATTCATCACTACACTTATAAAAGGTTTAGTCTTGTTAGATTTAGTGATTCTGATTGGGGAAGTAGTTTGGATGACCATAATTCTACATTTGGTAATTGTTTCTCTTTTGGTTTGGGGTTGATTACTTGGAGCTCAAAGAAGAAAAATATAGTTGCAATTTCATCCATAGAAGCAGAGTATGTTCTAGTCACCTCATGAGGTACAAAATCATTATGGCTTAGAAACGTTCTAAAAGAAATTGGAGAGAAGCAAATTCATCCTACAGTGATATTTGGTGATAACACTAGTGCCATCAAATTGGCCAAGAATCTAGTCCATCATAGAAGGACAAATTTAAATTATCATTTCATTAGAGATTTGGTGCAAAATAAGGAAGTAGAACTATGTTATATAAATACTCAAGAACAACTTGCAGACATTTTCACTAAGGGAGTTGCGAAAGTCCATTTTTTGAAACTTCGAGATTAGATTGTGAGCCCTTTCAACATCAAGGGGGAGTATGTTCATAATTGATGCAGTCTTGTCAATCATCTAACATGATGGAATCTATTTGCAGTTTTCTTATCTATTTGTTAGTGTTCAGATATAGATTGTCTGACTAAATAATGCATGCAAAATGCATGACTAGCTTTCTAAAATAAATTGTTGTAAGCATTCAGTCAAGAGAAGCTAACTGTTTGTTATATGAGGCTATATATTGTTATAAAGATCAAGGTTGATCACAGTGAATGAAACCTTTTGTGCAATTACAATTCTTTGTTCTTTCTATGATATTGTGATTTAATCATTTAGTATTTAGTATATTGTTATCCTATTTCATTGAATGATTATCTAGTCTATAGATAGGCCTGCCTAGATCCTTTAATATTGGTTACTCTCAGAGCTTGAGTTCATGATGTTGTATTGAGAAAAGTGCATGTTTTTTCAAAGACTCGTCAGAGTGTATTTTTAAAGAATTAGGATTCCATCAAGAAAGATAAGAGAATCATGAAAAAGGGCAATGAGGATGGAAAAAGGTACATCAAGAGAGCTAACAAAATCATGAAAAAGGGCAATGAGGATGGAAAAATGTGCAAGGCCTTGATTTATTTTCTAGAACATAGAAGGACGACAATAGGTGTGGATAAATCGTATGGAAAAAAGTCAAAGGCCTTGATTTATATTCTGAAACATAGAAAGATGAAAATAGGTGTGGAAACAATGTACATAATAAAAACAAATTGGGTCATTTTTGCTAAGAAGTTTTTTTTTCCATTTCTTACACAAGACTGCAATAGAAAAATGAAATACAAAAATGAAAATGAAATAGAATTTGTTATTGAATTCCAAATGTAGCCTCTAAGTTTCATCAATGTAGCGTGTAAGTGTCATCGTTGTATTTGTATGATCTTTTCCTTAGCCTCTTTCCCGGAACTTATAGTGTGTCCAAGGTTGCAACTTCCCCTCCTCAAGAATGACACACAAATATGATGGGTTTGAGATTCCTTTGTTTCGAGTCTGTGTATATCTACAACAAAATTACATTAAAGAAAAGGTTAATTTTCCTTTCAAATAAATTCTCATTTAATTATTTAAATATGTTCACTTTGTCATGACAGTTGTAGTTGATAAATCGATTTACCTTTGTTTTGAAATTTGTGTGCTCCATAATATGGAGGAATATCTTCATATATCCCTCTCAACAATCATTCTCGTTGACAATGGAATATTATACTCTTTGAAACGAGGAGAATGTAAGATATACAACATCTTCATACTCATTTAGAGTGAAACTCATTGCTGCGTCTTTGCACGAATAGAATCTTCCCAAACCTTGGGTAGTAGTCCACATGAGACAAGAAAAATTGCAATCTCCTGACCAACACTGAACCTGCATCAACATTTTTGTAAATTAAGAGTGAATATGGGTACCTCGGAAATGACCCCTCTCAATTTAGAATTGTGTGTATTAAATATGTAGAATTTGCAAAGCTTTACAAGTCGAGATATCTTGACAATAGAAAAGTGAGTTTGGAATCCTTCAAGTTTTATTTTGTACAGTAATTATTATAGTTGGGATCAGATTGGTAAGTAAGGAGATATAGAACAGATGACCAGATCCAATAAAAACGCAATTATAATTTCATTACATGGTATGAAGATCAAAGATACTATTAACTAAAGACACGAAATTGATGGAAATAGAGAGCATATATTTGGCACGACACCATTTTTTCTTGAAGAATCTTTCATGAAATTGATCTTATTTGTCTTGTTGATCACAAATGATCTTAATTGTCTTGTTGTTGTTGATGATCTTCATTTTCTTGTTCTTGTTGAAAAGAACAACGATGGAGAAGAAGTAGCTTGCAGAATCACTAGGAGACAAAGAAATAATTTTCGAAGTGAAGTTGGTTAACTGAATAACTATGGTGTTGGTTTATGAGATAACTATGGTGGTGCTAAGATGGATAACGAAAAAACTATGGTGCGGGTTTAAGGAATAGTTATGGTGCTGTTGGTGAAAGGAAGTGAAGAGCGAAGGGGTGAAAGGTGATGAAGTGTCACTTAAATGATTGGGGTCAAAATACCGAGACATCTTCTCTAGTGTTTGACGAGAATAAACTCACCCTCCCAAATCACCAATGATGTAATTTATTTTAAAAAATAATTTTTAAATTGCAACACAATAGGGGAATAATGTCAAATCAATGGTATTTTAACCAATATAAAATTGAATAAAAGAATTTAGAAAATCACACAAAATACTAAAAATTAAAATTAAGTTAAAAAATTTATTAAATTACACAAAATATTATAAATTAAAATTAAGTTAAAAAAAAAAATCATTTCACAAAATGTACTTAAAGACTTTTATGAAAAAAATTCAAAACAATTCCTCGATCGGAAATTTTGTTTGTAAGGTTGAATATTGGATACATTATATGTTGTAGCTTTAATGTTATATCAGGGTTTATTTATCTTCTCTTCCCTTGCAATTTACTTGAGAAATTCATACACTCATAGAATACAAGGATAAATAAATAGGCACCTTCATAGTCCCCTCTTTGGATATTAGTTAAAATAATAATCAATTAGCATAGATGATGGAAGAGCATCGCTCCACCTTAGCACATGCCCCAACACGCCAACACGCAGACACGGAATGGAGAAAGGGAGAGGTGTCAACCCTCCCATTTTTAAATTTAAAATAATCCTATATGGATTATCATGTTGTAAGGTTGATAAATGCCAAACCATGCCTTTGTATAGGTAGTGGATAGGGTTTCCTTAATTGGTTACCTGTGTCGGGTCCATATCATAGTCAGGTCTGGAAATCCATTTATGTAATGTAGCCGTAGAAGTATGGTGTCATATCTCATATAGCGATGGCACTAAGGCAGTGAAGACGATAAGTTTCAATTGTTTCTCTTTTGTTGAAGTGGTGCAAGGTGTGCACAAAAAATGCAAGGGGTGTTTGATGGAACCTGTTCCAATTCGAAATCTTAGAAGAAATAATACAAAAATTTCCCTTTGCAAGGAGTGCAAAGAGACTAGTGGAAGGTGTGCATAGTCATCCACAAGAAGCTGAAATTACATAAAGATCTGGTGCAAGGAGGGAATAGACTCGAGGTTACACTAGGTGTCGAAGGGACTTTGCAAGTAGTCATAGAACTAGAGAAGGAAAATGCCAGGAGGGCAAGAGGAATTTCTCTTCGAGAAATCCTTATAATATGAGTTATCAAAGTCCCTGAAACGCAAGGAGTGCTTGGGAAGCCTAAGTATTCACAAGACCAAGGTCAGGAGGGAAAATACTTTTCATAAGTGTTAAGGATTCGGACTGATCAAATGGAGAAAACATTCAAAACCTTTGAAAACTCATAAAACCTTCTAAGTCTGGAGAAAACATAAGAGCAAGGGATGAAAGATCTCAATCATTCGATCTAAACGCTAGAGAATCGAAACCGTCCATTAGGAGGGACATGTGCTGAATGACCAAAGTTTCAATGACTCGCGCCTTGCAGAGGTCAAAGGGTAGAGAGATAATAATTCATGAGGCCCGAATCCACGACTTGATCTGAGTCATTGGATCCAGGGAAGATCTAGACCGTTGATCATCCAGGGTGAAATAACGACATTTCGGGGATTGGAATATTGAAGGTGACAAGTCTTTCGAGTTCGTGTAACATGAGGTCCTGAAATCATCATGACCGTCAGATCGAGGGAGGATATGGACTATCAGATCTGAAGCATCAGAATTTTGGCTATTAGGAGAATGGAGGCAAGGATACTTTGAAGTCACGAAACAGGAAACGCTGACTTGATCGTAGCAGTTGATCAACAGAAGAGTTGGACCATGGATCTTGGTTCATCATGATTTCAGCTATCGGGTAAACAGAGATAGTCCTCCCAGAGTCATGAGAGGTGAAATTGCGATGCGCCTTTTGGATGGTGGGTGGTCACAACCGTGGTCATGTCAAGGAAAGAGATTAGCCAGAAAAGAGCTAGGATTAGTTTTTCATTGAGATTAGAACAATGCTTAGGAGAAGGCCCGTGGGTCTCATACAACCTGCATCTTTGGAGAAATGACACGTGTAATTGGGTTTGGGGTCTAGAAGAGGCCCAAAGACATTAGTCGACTCAGTTTCTTGATCGATCCTAGACCAGGAGTTCATGCAGCCCTTGGGAGAGAAGGGGTGTCTGCGTCATGTGGTATCAAAGTTGAAGACAAGGTTTTGATGCTTTTTGCATAGAGATATGTTTGCATGAAGGAAACAAACATTTGACATACAAGTGGGATGAAACCAGAGAGGAAAAATATGGCTATTGAAGGCCATGAACTTGGTCCAAGAGGAGTCCACCAACAGAAAATCAAAGAATAAATTGATGAGGAACTCACTGAGATAAGAGAGAGAATGGAACAATTGACATTGAAGATGTAGTAGGAGGAAAAAGTATGTTGGAAGTATGAATGGCCTCTGAATAGGAAATCCAAATGGCTTGTTCAAAAGTTGTTGGCCAAGAAACATCAACAAAAGTTGAGGAAGTGGTGTAGGTATGCTGAAAACCTTAGTGACATGGAGTTGGTTTGCATTTGTGAGCCGAAAGTTGGAGAAACCCTCAGTGATGAGGAAGGGAAATCATTTTCAGGTCTCATAAACTACCATGAGGGCAGTGATGGAAGTTCAAATTGCCAAGTGGGAAATGAGACGAGGTCAGTTGATATCATATACTTCCAGGTGGGCATGAATAGAATTTTGACTTCCCAGGTGGGCAGTGGAAAGAGACTAGGTGGAGGTCTCAAATACTGCCAAAGGAGCAGTGATGAAAGTTTAGATTTCCAATTGGGAAATGAGATGGGATCAATTGATCTCATAGACTTCCAGGTGGGCAACAGAAAATTCCCAAATTTCCAGGTGGGTAGGGAAAAGGAGATGAGAGTGTCTAAGAGTCTCATAGACTCTGTTGAGAGTTCATATGACTGAGGAGTGCTTATAGATTAAGGTTCATGTGGGTTTGTATACCATGTGAATTAATATTATGAGGATTTGAATAATTCCATCACAAAGAAGGAGGATGAGAGGAACATTCTGATCATTGGGGGAATTCAGATATTTCTTCTAGAGAGCTGAGTTGAGGCCAGAGCATGTGTTGCATATGAAATAGCAGGAGAAGGAAAACTAGCGGTGACTGTCAAGATGAAGGAGCATATATCATAACCTACCCAAGGAGAAGAGGAATAAATGGAGTAGACACTGATGTCTACCCCAGTAGAAAGAGAAGAGCATTTAGCAGAATTGCTCAAAATTTTCAGCCAAGAAGCTGAGCAGGAGATGATTGTAGCATCGAAGCCTATAGAAGAAGAGGAGGCAGACAAGAAGAAATTTACTGATCTTTATGTAGAATTGGAATCCATAGAAAGAACAGTAAGGGTGCAAAGCTTTCACATCCAACGGGTCAAGTTTGAAGAAGATGAAGGAGCATCCAAACCTGGGGAGAAGATGGAAGAATTTGGGGTTGAACCAACACAAGAGGAGATGATGGAAGGCAATCTGTCAAAGGAATAAGTTGAGCAGTATATCAGTGATGAGACTGTATACCTAGAGTCTTCAACATGGTAGCAAGCTAAGGCCACAGGAGGCGAAGAACTGAAGGGAGATTAGGTTGAGCTACCCATTGAGAAGGAGGAAGTGCGAGAGAGAAGACGACATACGAAGAGCCAACCATTGGAGCAGCTCGATAGGGTGATAGAGGAGATCAATAAGATGATGTTGAGGCCATCAGAAGAAGTAAACAAAGAGGATATTAACAGAGGAGATCCTCCAAGAGTAACAGGAAAGCATCAACAACAGCATTGAAGCAGAGGAGCAAGAGGACAAATCAAAGGGAAGTTTTGGGATCTAGAAGGATTTCAACACTAGATAAGAGGCACTCATGGATAGGAGCTCATGTTTTTACTAGTAGGGGAGTATGATGCAGGGTCATCGCTCAATATCATCACATCCACCAAAACACCAACACGTAGACGCGCAATGGAGAGGCGTCGACCCCCCCATTTTTAAATATAAAATAAGCCTATACCAATTATCATGTTGTAAGGATGATAAATGCCAGACCACACCTTTGTACAGGTATTGGATATGGTTTTCTTAATTGGTTATGATCCAGGTGGATATCGGTGGCCACCCACCTTTTTCGACTGGCTCAAAATAGTTTTCTGACAAATTTGGCAATTTACTATTTTTAGCCATTTTTAATTTCCGGGGCCATTTTAAGGGACCAAATGAAGTCTTTTTGAATTTCGGTCTACAAATCCACAAAAACTAAAGTATGATAAAGAAATACCTAAAAAATAGTCTCCCAAAAACCACTCAAAGACACAGGAAAATAAGGGTCATGGGAAGACAACGAAGGACATCGGAAAATGGTGTGATTTCCACAAAATCCCTTGGCACAACACCGATGAATGTCACTCAAAATAGTCATTGGTGGTCGATATCAAAGACAAGGGGACGAACCCTAATTTAGAATTTGATTATGAAAATACTGGTAAGAGACAGATCATTGATGCAGAACCCGCTGTTATTTTCGTGACTACAACAATTAAACCAGAAGAACCAACAGATCCTGAAGAGGGGGAGCACCTTTTCCATTCATAGATATGGGTGAGGGGAACGCCGCTGCATTTTATTTTTGATAGAGGAATCCATAAAAACCTCATCTTAGTAGAGGTCATCAAATAATTGGGATTGTCGACAACACCACAACCACAACCATACAACATTGGGTGGCTTCGCAAAGGATGAGATATCCATCTCATCCAATAGTTTCGATTGTCATAGAACATCCAACCCTTCAAGGATGACGCATTATGTGATGTTTCACCACTGGATGTCTGTGATGTTCTCTTGGGCCAACCATATATGTGGAGATGCCATGTTGTTTATGAGTATCGACCCCGTATTGTCATTGTTACTTTGGGGGGTCATCTCTACAGAATACCAGAGGTAGTTCCAAATATTGTTCCACCTAAAAAGTGTTGCAAGGTAGTATATCATACTACAAAATTCATCTTCTTCACAATCTGTTCAAAAGGGGAACAAAATGACACTGCAAACACTACAACTTCGCCCCAAGCACCTTCTATCCAATAGAAATAGGTTGGCAAGGTTGCAACAAAGGGAAAATATTACTTATTCACACCATCCTCTCATGTATCCCGAATTGTTGAACAACCTTAGCCTGAACAGGTTCGTGATATACTTCCACAAACTGAGCAACACGACATCTCTAACAAGGCAAGCAAATCACCAAGATGTAGATTTAGCAAACGCTTTTCCCTCTCCCCCAGGAACTCAACGCAATCGATACCATTTCTTCCTAAGGAGGGAGGATTGATCTAGGTGGATATTGGTGGCCAACCACCTTTTTTGACTAGCTCAAAATAGTTTTCTGAAAAATTTGGCAATTTACTATTTTTATCAGTTTTTAACTTCCGGAGCCATTTTGAGGGTCCAAATGAAATTTTTTCTAGATAGAGTTTCTCAATGATATCCAAAGGCATGATTGAATCCCAAAAATTAATATCCTCAATGGTACCTTTCCAACGAGCTATCACACGCCTAAAATGGATATTGTATGCAAAAGTTACGACCTCGGGAAGTTGATGTACTCACTTACCCAAACGGGGCCCACATGAATTTTGGCACTTCATCTCCTAGGGTTAGGTTTTTGGATGTCTAGGTTATTTGGAATTCTGGTTTATTTTAAAAAGGCATTTAGAACCTCATTGTAATCATCTTCTTGCAAATGCGAGTAGCCATCACATTTCTTCATAGAGATAAGCTGCCACCATTTTAGCGAGTCTTTCACTGTGTATTTTTACAGTCTCTATACATTTCTTTCATTAATAAAAATTGTGTATTACTATATATTTGTGTTTATGGTTGCATATCTGATAAATTTTTGTTATATTATTGAATATCTGCGATATCTTTGTGCATTTCTTTATTATATCTCTGGTCTGATTTCGTGCCGAAAATAATTTGGATCAGTGGTATCTAAGCAGGCTTCTCTTGATCATTTTTCAGTCCATGTCCCCGACGAGGTCCGAGTATAACAAGTTGGGTCTTGAGCTTGTCTCTCTTGAAGACAATCACTCTCGCACACCCAAGAAACTCTCAATGGTGGAAGAAAAAAAAAACGACGGAGCAGACGATCCTATCAATATGTTGCCTCAGCAAGCTCTCACGTAACAGAGGGATGAAATGATGGAGAATTTTTCCCACATCTTTAAATGCAAGTTGATAGCATAAGACACATATTCATCAAGAATCCACTTTGGAGGCACCTCTCCTTTCAAGGTACAATTTAATTTTGATATTCTTGTATTTGAAGTACAGATAGATGCAGAAGCCCTAGAAAAATGGTTAACTTTGCTAGAAGGTTATTTCCCTGTTCAAAATTTTTCCGACAAAGAAAAGATCACCTTCGCACTCCTTAAATCTCTCCTTCATGTCAAATATTGGTGGGAAACTTACTGGGATCAAAGTTCCATAGATGAGTCTGGAATATATGGGGTCGATCCCACTTGGGATTTTTTTGTGGATGCGGTAAAGGAACAATATTACCCTGTTGGAAAATATGAGGACCAGTACATGAGATGGACCACACTGCGACAAGAGAGGGGCCAAGCAGTTTTGGATTTCACCAATACCTTCCATACCTTGCGCACCAAGCTGGGTATCAAAGACTCTGAGAAACATTTGGTTCTAAAATACCGTGGGGATTTACACAGATACATCTAGACTAAAATGGATTTTCTATACATCTATCACTCGGTGTTGCTTATCGATATGTTATTAAAATTGAGAAGAAATTTAAGCACCAGAACAAATGGGAATTTGGGTCTGCAAATCCGCAACAACCAAAGTATGACAAAGACGGCCCTAACAAACAGTCTCCCGAAAACCACTCCAAGACATAGGAAAATAATGGTCATCGGAAGACAACGAACGACACCCGAAAATGGTGTGATTTCCATAAAATCCCCTCGCACAACACCGATGAATATCGCTCAAAACAGTCATTCGTGGCTGAGATCAAAGACAAGGAGCCGAACCTTGATTCAGAATCTGATTATGAAAATACTGGTAAAGGACAGATCATTGACGCATACCCCACTGCTATTGTCGTGACCGAAGCAATTCAACTAGAACAACCAATAGATCCTGAAGAGGAGTGTCGTTTTCATTCACAGATGTGGGTGAAGGAAACCACAATGCATTTTATTATTGATAGTGAAATCAAAAATACCTCATCTCAACAGAGGTCATCAAAAAGTTGAGATTTTTGACAACACCACACCCGTAGCCATACAACATCGGGTGGCTTCGTCAAGGACGAGATCTTTGTGTCATCCAACAATGTTGATTTTCATACGACATCCAACCCTTCAAGGATGAGGTATTATGTGATGTTACCCCAGTGGATGTCTGTGATTTTATCTTGGGACAACCATATATGTGGATATGCCATGTTGTTTATGAGTCTTGACCCTGTAGTGTCATTGTTACTTTGGGGGGTCATATCTATATAATACCACAGGTAGTTCCAACTATTGTTCCACCTAAAAAGTGTCGCAAGATAGTATCTCATACTACAAAATTCAGCTTCTTCGCAATTTGTTCAAAAGGGGAATATGACACTGCAACCACTACAGCTTCGCCCAAAGCACCTTCTATCCAACAGAAAAACGTCGACAAGGTTGCAGAAAAGCGCAAAGATTCATTTTTCACACCATCCTCTCATATAGCCTGACTTGTTGAACATCCTCAACCTCAACAGGTTCATGAAATAATTCCACAAACTGAGCAGCGCGACGTCTCCAGCAAGGCAAGCAGCTCACCAAGATGAAGATTCAACAAACGTTTTTCCCTCTCCCGCAGGAATTCAACGCAATGGATATCATTCCTTCCTAAGGAGGAAGTATTTATCCAGGTGGATATAGGTGGCCACCGACCTTTTCTGACTAGCTCAAAACAATTTTTTGTCAAATTTGACAATTTACTATTTTTAGCAGTTTTTAACTTCCGAGGACATTTTGAGGGCCCAAATGAAGGTCTTTTGAGATATAGATTCTCATTTATATTTGAAGGAAATATTGAGCCCCCAAAATGAATTGCCTCTATGATACCTTTACAACGAGCTATCACACGCCTAAAATGGAGATCATATGCTAAAGTTATGACCCTGGGAAGTTGATGTACTCACTTACCCAAACGTGGCCCACATGAATTTTGGCGCTTCATCTCCTAGGGTTAGGTTTTTGGATGTCTAGGGTTTTTAGTATTCTGGTTTATTTTAAAAATGCCTTCAGAGCCTTATTGTAATCATCTTCTGGCTAATGCGAGTAGCTGTCAAATTTCTTCTTAGAGATAAGCTGCCACCATTCTAGCGATTCTTTCACTCTGTATTTTTATAGTCTTTGTATATTTATTTCATTAATAGAAATAATGTATTACTGTATATCTGGGTTTATGGTTTCATATATGATAAATTTTTGTTATATTATTGAATATCTATTATATCTCTGTGCATTTATTTGTTATATCTCCACTCTCATTTTGTGCCGAAAATAATCCAGATTAGTGGTATCAGAGGAGGTTGCTCTTGATCGTTTTTTTAGTGCATGTCCCTGAAGAGGTCCAATTATAGCAAGTTGGGTCTCGAGATTGTCTCTCTTAAATACAATATGTCTCCCACACCCAAGAAACCCTCAATGGCAGAAGAAAAGAAAAATGATGGAGCAGAGGATCCTATCAATCTGTTGCTTGAGCAATCTCTCACGCGACAGAGGGACAAAATGATGGAGAATTTTTCCCACATCCTTAAACTTCTACCGATAGCATCAGGCACAAATTCATCAATAATCCACTTTGGAGGCACCTCGCCTTTCAAGGTACAAGTTAATTTTGATATTCTTATATTTGAAGGACAGATAGATGTAGAAGCTCTAGAAAAATGGTTAACTCTGCTAAAAGGTTATTTCTTTGTTCACAATTTTTCCAAGAAAGAAAAGATCACCTTCGAACCCCTTAAATCTCTCCCTCATGTCAAATATTGGTGGGAAACTTACTGGGAGCAAATTTCCACAGAGGAGTCTGGAATATATGGGGTTGATCCCACTTGGGATTTTTTTGTGGATGCGGTAAAGGAACAATATTACGCTGTTGGAAACTATGAGGACTAGTACATGAGATGGACCACACTGTGACAAGAAAGGGCCCAAGCAGTTTAGGAGTTCACCAATACCTTCCATACCTTGGGCACCAAGCTGGGTATCAAAGACTCCGAGAAACATTTGGTTCTGAAATACCGTGGGGCTTTACATAGATACATCCAGACTGAAATGGATTTTCTGGACATCTCATCACTCGATGCTACTTATCGATAGGTTGTTAAAATTGAGAAGAAATTTAAGCACCAGAACAAACGAGAATTTGGGTCTGCAAATACGCAACAACCAAATTATGACAAAGATGTCCCTAACAAATAGTCTACCGAAAACCACTCTAAGACATAGGAAAAGAAGGGTCACGAGAAGATAATGAAGGACACTGAAAAATCGTGTGATTTCCACAAAATCCCCTAGCACAACACCAATGAATGTCAAACAAAATAGTCGTTGGTGGCTGAGATCAAAGACAAGAAGCCAAACCCTGATTCAAAATTTGATTATGAAAACACTGGTAAAGGACAGATCATTGACGTAGACCCCATTGCTATTGTCGTGACCACAACAATTCAACTAGAAGAACCAATAGATCCTGAAGAGGGGGAGCACATTTTTCATTCACAGATGTGGGTGAAGGGAACCTCGTCGCATTTTATTGTTGATAGCGGAAGCCAGAAAAACCTCAGCTCAACATAGGTCATCAAATAGTTGGGATTGTCAACAACATCACACCCGCAGCCATACAACATTGGGTGGCTTCAACAAGGACATGATCTTTGTGTCAACCAACAATGTCGATTGTCATATGACACCCAATCCTTCAAGGATGAGGTATTATGTGATGTTACCCCATTGGATGTCTGTGATGTTCTCTTGCGCCAACCATATATATGGAGACGCCATGTTTTTTGAGTCTCGACCCCGTAGTGTCATTGTTACTTTGGGGGGTCATATCTATGAATACCAAAGGTAGTTCCAACTATTGTTCCACCTAAAAAGTGTCGCAAGGTAGTATCTCATACTGCAAAATTCAACGTCTTCACAATCTGTTCAAAAGGGGAACAAAAGGACACTGCAACCACTACAACTTCGCCCCAAGCACCTTTTATCCAACAGAAACAGGTCAGGAAGGTTGTAGCAAAGCGCAAAGATTTCTTCTGCACACCGTCCTCTCATGTAGCCCAAATTTTTGAACAGCCTCAGCCTCAGCAGGTTTGTGACATACTTCCACAAACTAAGCAGTGCGATGTCTCCAGGAAGGCAAGCAACTCACCAAGATGCAGATTCAGCAAACGCTTTTTCCTCTCCCCCGGGAACTCAACGCAATGGAGACCATTTTTTACTAAGGAGGTAGGATTGATCTAGGTGGATATCGATGGCCAACCATCTTTTTCGACTGGCTCAAAATAGTTTTTTGGCAAATTTGAGAATTTATTATTTTTAGCAGTTTTTTAATTTCCGGGGCCATTTTGAGGGCCCAAATGAAGGTTTTTTGAGATCTAGGTTCTCAATGATAGTCATAGGAATGATTGAGACCCCAAAATGAATCTCCTCGATGATACCTTTCCAACGAGCTATCACACGCCTAAAACGGAGATCATATGCAAAAGTTACGACCCTGAGAAGTTGATGTACTCACTTACCCAAACGGGGCCCACATGACTTTTGGCGCTTCATCTCCTAGCGTTAGGTTTTTGGATGTCTAGGGTTTTGGGAATTCTGGTTTATTTTAAAAAGGCTTTCAGAGCCTCATTGTAATCATCTTCTTGCGAATGCGAGTAGCCATCAAATCTCTTCTCAGAGATAAGATGCTACCATTCTAGCGAGTCTTTCACTCTCTATTTTTACAGTCTCTGTACATTTCTTTCATTAATAGAAATCGTGTATTATTGTATATTTCTGTTTATGGTTGCATCTATGATAAATTTCTGTTATATTATTGAATATCTGCGTTATCGCTTTACATTTATTTGTTATATCTATGCTCTCATTTCGTGCCGAAAATAATCTGGATTAGGTAACCTGTAGCGGGTCCAGATCATAGTCAGGTCTGGACATCCATTTATGTAATGTAGCTGTAGAAGTATGGTGTCATAACTTGGATAGCAATGGCACTAAGGCAGTGAAGAGAATAAGTTTGAATTGTTTTTCTTCTATTGAAGTGGTGGAAGGCGTGCACACAGAACGCAAGGGGTGCGTGATGGAACCTATTTCAGTTCTGAAGCTCAGAAGAGATAATACAAAACTTTCCCTTTGCAAGGAGTGCAAAGAGACTAGTGCAAGGTGTGCACAGTCGTTTACAAGAAGTTGAACTTGCGTAAATATTTGGTGCATGGAGGGAACAGACTCGAGGTTCGACTAGGTGTCTAAGGGACTACTAGAGAAGGAAAACGTGAGGAGGGCAAGAGGAATTTATCTTCGAGAAATCCTTAGAATATGAGTTATCAAAATCCCTGAAACGCAAGGAGTGTGCAGGAAGTCGAAGTCGAGGAGTCAGACACATCGAAAGGAGAAAAGGTTCAAAACCTTTGAACACTCGGAAAACATTCTAAGTCTAGAGAAAACATAAGTGTATGGGAGGTAAGATCTCAATCGTTCGATCTGAACGCTAGAGAATATGAACTGTCCATTAGGAGGGACGTGTGGTTAACAATGAACGTTTTGCTAGCTCGTGCCTTGAAGAGGTCAAAGGGAAAAGTGCTAAGAATGCACGAGGCCCAAATCCGTGACTTGATCCGAGTCTTTGGATCTAGCGTAGATCTTGACTGTTGATCGTCGAGGGTGAAATATCGGCATTTCGGGGATCAAAACATTGGAGGTGAAAAGTCTTTCGACTTTGTGAAACATGAAGTCCCGAAATCATCGTGACCATCAGATCGATGGAGGATGTGGACCGTCATATCTAAAGCATCGAAATTTCGGCTATCAGGAGAACGGAGGCAAGGAGACTCCAATGTCGTGAAATGCGAAACGCCAACTTGATCGTAGTCATCGATCAATGGAAAATATGGACCATGGATCTCGGTTCATCATGATTTCGACTATCGGGTAAACAGAGATAGTCGCACTCCCATTTTCGCCAGACGTGAAATCATGATGCGCCTTTTGGATGCTATGTCATAGTTGTGGTCACGTTAAGGAAAGGGCTTAGCCAGAAAAGAACTAGCGTATGTTTTGCATTGAGATTGGAACAACATTTAGGAGAAGGCCCGTGGGCCTCATATGATCTGCATCTTTCGAGAAAACACTTGTGTAAGTGGGTTTGGGGTCTAACATAGGCCCAAAGAATCGATCCAACTCAGTTTCTTGATCGATCCTAGACTGAGAGGTAGTCCAGCCCTTGGGAGAGAAGGGGGTCTACCTCAATAGGGAAGATCCATAGGCACATTGAATGTTGAATGTTCAGCAAATCATCTTTGCATTATTTAATGCCACGCCAAGGCTAATCTGATCCAATTCTTTGGATATAATTTATTTCGTCTTTTACAAATAATAAATATGAAACCTACGCATTTCACAAAGATCACGACAAAAAACAAGAAAATTAAATTATTGTGTGTTGTATTTTGATATATTCAACGTAACAAACAATTAGAAACAATACAAATCAGATAATTAAATTACACTGTATTGTATTTTTGGCCCTATTGGAGATGGGCACAATTAATCACTTTTTAATCTAAAATTCTAATATGATGGCTAACAATTGAAAATGATGAAATATTCTTAGTCGTCCTCCCAAATCAATGAATGTGATTTACTCGTCATAACTTCCTTGTATTTTTTAATGCATTAGTTAACCTGTTTACTTTTTAACATTTACTTAATCATATTAAGAAATTACTGTACCACCATATGATTGCCACGTTTAACTGATTAACCTTTAAAATTACCACATTTAAGATTTCCTCAGCTGCATGTGCCTTTCAACTGTCCATGAGTTTCAATTCACCAAAGTATTGTCCGTCCACCTTGTAGCTGCCACTTTGCGACTGTGCTAATGATATATTCAACGTAACCAACAGAACGCAAGAAATTTATTTCACAGTTTGAATATAATTAACAGAACGCAACACCAGCCACTTTGTGGCTATGCTAGTGGTATATTCAACGTAACAAACATATTCAACGTAACAAACAGAACGCAAGAAATTTATTTCCCAGTTTGAATATAATTAACAGAACGCAACACCAGCCACTTTGCGGCTGTGCTAGTGATATATTTGAATATAATTAACAGAACGCAACACCAGCCACTTTGTGGCTGTGCTAGTGATATATTCAACGTAACAAACAGAACGCAAGAAATTTATTTCCAAGTTTGAATATAATTAACAGAACGCAACACCAACACCAGCCGCTTTGCGGCTGTGCTAGTGATATATTCAACGTAACAAACAGAACGCAAGAAATTTATTTCCCAGTTTGAATATAATTAAGGAATACCTCACTGCATCAATGATACTGTGGAACAAAACTAAGTACGCACATGACCTAACAACTACAAGCCAGGAATTCAGTATGCTCTATTGGATCTACCATAACAATATCCAGCGGCACTCTAAGACAGTAAAAGGTCTTGTATATGACGGACGTAATGGTGTCGCTACTTAATCATTCTTCCGACTTTCGCCCTCATTTTCATACTTGATCCTGGAAAAAGCAGGACCGAGCGAGACTGAAATTCTCCTCCTCTTACTCGTTGATTCTGGAATCTCTTTCGGGTTGCTGGTTGATCCATTCTCTTGCCGCTTGCTACATGACCCAGAAATGATGCATGTGTTACTGGTCAATCCATTCTCTTTTCGCTTGCTACATGACCCACCACTGATGTATCTGTTACTGATTGATCCATTCTCTTGCTCGTTGATTCTGGAATCTCTTTCGGGTTGCTGGTTGATCCATTTTCTTGCCGCTTGCTACATGACCCAGAAATGATGCATGTGTTACTGGTCAATCCATTCTCTTTTCGCTTGCTACATGACCCACCACTAATGCATATGTTACTGATTGATCCATTCTCTTGCAGCTTGCTACATGACCCAGCATTGATGCATGTGTTACTGGTTGATCCATTCTCTTCCCGCTTGCTACATGGCCCAGCACCGTTGCATGTGGACGATTCACTGCCCTCATTCTTCCGTTTCTCGTCCTCATTTTTATACTTGATGTTGAAAAAAGAAGCACCCAGAGGCGATCCGAATGCATTAGTATGAGGAAAAGTTCTGGTACTGAAGTTCTCCCGCGAGTTGGGCACAAAGATGGTCTGAAATTCAGATAAACATATTCATGACGGTTAGGAGTACTACGCGCATTCAATCGATCGGTAAATTTTATGGTCAAAGAAAGAAACGCAACCATGATACCTATATCATGTTCGATGGCAAGGAAAGGCAGAGTTAACCTGCACAACGTAGCGACTAAAACTGTCATTATGAAATTAGATAATAGATTCTCCGTGCCATATTATCAGAAATTTGTCGTTAGTTCAGGCGGATTATAGCATACCAGTGCAGATACTCGCCTCCAGTAGCGTCAGGATCCGTCATAACCTGATTACGGTTAATAATATGAATTTCAATTTGACGCAATACAGATAAATAAATGATTATTGCGCAACATATTGACTAAATTAGGAATTAAACTTACCAATGCCACTAATTCCGGGTTCATGAAGGTTACATGTAACTCTAGATCAAGAGGATCGATATCTAATTCAAGACAAGTAGGTGGGCGTTGCACTTCAGCTGGGGTTACTTCGTCACCCAACTTAATTTGTGTATCGACGCATTCTAGAGTCAACCCCATACGAGGATTGAAATCGTCGAGAATGCGTCCGATAACTGCCTATTCCACCAGCTTCCGCTTTATGTCCTAATTATCCCCCGTTCTTTCCACAACTGGATGGGCGAGAACCCGAGATAAAGAAGAATGAAAAAACGGACAGAGCGTCTGAAATCTCCGGAGAAGAAGCTCCCCCCAAAAAAAGAATAATGAAATAATGGATGGAGAAAGAGGGATCCACGCTATATGCTAATTGAATAACAGCCTTTTTAAACTAATTATTTTGTCAAACTATATCCAGCTTATTATCTGAAGGCTACAGTTAACAAGGTTTACCTAACCTCCATGATCTGGGGTTCCTTCATGGCCGTTAACGGTAGAAAACGGATCTTGCTTTATTTCACGAAGCAGTTACACGGCCGATACATCACGGAAAAAAAAATGTAGGCACCGTCAACTATTCCGATAGATTATGTCTTCAAAACATTTACTGTGTACCTGGAAGTTTTTTTTTATATATATAAACATTCTCTAAAACGTAAACGCTGCTGGTGGCCAAGATATTGGCTCTTATACCATATGACATGGGACATAAGAAAGTATGAATTTCACTTCTGAAAGTGTGAATGTACTAAATATTTTATTTTTGTGTATTGATGTATCATATGTGTGAATATACTAAATATTTTATTTTTGTGTATTGATGTATGATATGAAAGTGTGAATGTACTAAATATTTTATTTTTGTGTATTGATGTATCATATGTGTGAATATACTAAATATTTTATTTTTGTGTATTGATGTATGATATGAATATGCTGAACCATAAACAATATGGAAGAGATGAAAAAAAAAAAAAAACCATCTAAAAAAGTAATGATTGCATTTTAAAATTATATGTTTTTAAAGCATTGAATAAAAGGGTTCCATGTAAACAAAAGATAAAGTTTATGTTAACCAAAGATAAAGTGTATTACACAATGTTTTTTAACAATTTCTTAGATTTAGTTACAAACTTATTTATTGTAGAGTATGTATTTACAAAATCCACATCCTAGGTTAGGAGAAAAGGAAGCAATTCATCATTGATAGTTTTATCTAAAATAATATTTATTAATTAAAATCATTCAATATATTATATACAAATCAAATCAAGATATGTACTAAATGAAATATTTTAAACTTGTGGTTTATATGGTTTTAATATAATATTAGGGAATACAAAAAATATGCAACTATAATTTGGAGAAAAAACACAAATGTGTAAAATAAATCTTAAGACTATTTTATTCCACACATTGAACATATTTATATATATAAATCTGATCCCTAATTATTCCAATATGAACCCCCAAACTTATGCAAAATATTAATAATATTACAAATATTATCATTTCTAAATTTAAGGAGAATATGTGGTGTGATAAATAATTAGTGGATTAAAAGAAATTAAGATACTATAAGGAGGTGGTCAACCCTAATTTACAAGATAAAAATAGTCTCTTAGTTTTGAAAAGTGCAAAGAAGAAAATCAACATTGCTAAAAAAAGAACAAACTCTCACACCTGAACAACCCCCAAAGCACAATGTGATGAGAGATGAGAGATTTTGTCACCTTTGTGACACTAAGTGGGTAGATGATGAAAACCGATTCATCTTGGATTATGGTGCCTATACCCATATTAGATACCAATTTAAAAATATCTTTCACATTACAGACCTTCCTAACCTCCCAAGTCATCAAAACTACAGTGATCATAGAACACTTCTCTCAATGTTTTTTGAGCATAGAAATACAATTTTAATGAAATTGAAGTAATCTCTTACCTTCCTAAGGTTGGATAGATCAATTTTCCTCAATGGACATTAATTGTCATCGCATATATATATATATATATATATATATATATATATATATAGTGGAAATGTAACATCCTGCTCTTGCGCACACTTGATTTGACTTATTATTTGAGGGAACTTGGATGCAAGTGATCTGGTTCATTATACGATTGATTGTTTTGACTATGACTATGAGATGTTGTGGATCTAATGATATGTTATTTTGTTATATTTATATCGAAAACTCCTATTGACTAGTTTTTCCCGAGTGTGCATGACTCTCGACGTTTGAGGATGTCAATGGCGTCGATGGATCTCCTTGGGCTCCAGGGAGTGGATTGTTATGATTTGAATGTTTTTTATATTACATATGTGACATATGACTAGATATTATGATGTTGATTGTTATCACTCACACATTTTGTTGATGGATGTAGGTTGATGATAGCCTGCTAACCAGACTCACATTAGGAGTAAAGGTGTCATGAACGACAACTAGAGACATTGAGGGAGAGGTGCGGCAACCTACTAACACTCTCGTTTTGGCTCAAACTGTAGGTTAACGATTACCTAGTTTGAGAGATCATCGATGTCATGAGTGAAGACTGTGAAAGTTGCTCATGATGATTCTAAGGCGTGTGAAATAAGGCAACATGCTTATTTCTTAGAGGCCCTTAGTCTCCCACAAGGTCACCTGACGGAGCATTGACTCTAGGGGTTTGACCTCTACCAAATTTAGTCAAGAGACGAGTAGCACCCTTGGAGCATGTAGTGTGTCTTGAAGGGAATGTTGCATAAATAAAACATGAAAGAGGCGAATGGCACCCTTGGAGAACGTAGTGTGTCTTGAAGGGTAGTTCACATAAATAAAATAGCAAAGAAGGTGAGTTTCACCCTTGGAGAATGTAGTTCATCTTAAAGGGCACGCTGTGTTTTTGTTAACACTGGTAAGTTAAATAATTTAACACCTAGAAAACTACGTCTCCTTAGGACTTGGTCAACCTTAAAATGAATGTTGCAGAGTAAAGATAAATAATTATAATTTTCCCTTAAAAATTGTCGCCAAGCCTAGAGAATTTAAAACCTAGGTCTAAGTAGAACATGTGAGAGAAAAAAAAATCGACATTTAACAAAGAGGGGGTAAACAAAATTCAAACATTAATAATTAAAGTAAAATTTTAATGAAACATTAAATTATTAAAAAGGTAAATTGTTCTTTATGTATAAAATTGTTAATTCTGAACTTAGATAAAAAGGGAAAMTTAAAGAAAAGAAGAAACTTCAAGAAAAATRACAATGTTTAACATAGTAGGGAATCTAGTCTTTGGAGCCCTCTAATTGTGAACTCAACTAGGTTTTAAGAAATGCATTAGTCATTTMAGAAGTGTAAGGGAATAAAGGGACATTGAGGATCATTTATAGGAATGTTTTTAGGTGGGTGAAGGAAATAAACAAATTTATTTAATTAATTAATTGATTTTCTGGTGCAACTAAGGGATCATGTGACATGTGTATGAGAGAGGGTTATGCTAATTAAATTTTAATAAACATAAATTAATGATGATTTTGGAAACAAATCTCTAAGAAAACTCTATAAAATGAATGGTAGAGGAGGAGACAACATCACGTCTGATATGCGTAAGGTTACACTACCAAATTTTATTCTTAACTAACTTTTCCTTGTGGGAGTTGGGAAACCGAGCTCGGCTAACCAATGGTAGCTTGACCTTGCATGGTGAGGAGAGAGCTAGCATTCTATGGTTGTGTGTGTGGCTCCTTTGAGGCTGGGAGGGCTTAGGGGAAGAAGAGTACCCCTAGTGTTGGCAGGGAGGTACTGGTGAGATTTCAGTTGTCAGCGAGCAGTAGCTGGATGAAGCATAGGCACGGGACAATGACTTGAATTGTCATTGTCGATCATGGTATCCTAGGCAAAAATGTTATTTGTAATTGATTAAATTAATCTTTCATGGTAGTTAGTCGGGTGGCATTTTCTTGTTAGGAGTTTCTGGCTTATGTACTGCTATGATATTCGCAACAATGGTTTTGTAAATTTGGTTTTAGTTGTAATTTGAATTAAAGAAAAGAAAACTATTCTATATGGACACACTTTGGACACATTATGGCTTTAGTGATAGAACCGATTTTTCCTTTGTTTTTCTTGTAAGAGTTTTGTTTACCCTTAGATATTAGTGAGTTTTATGTTATGAAGGCGTCGATTGTCTCAGATCTTTTGTTGTCATATTTTTCTCAGCTTGTGTGTCCTTTAAATCTCTGTGATCCTAGACTAACACAATAAATTTCTAATCAAATTCTATGTAGTTTATTATCCTTCACCCTCTGTAGTTGTAATGATTACCTAGCTACCTTGGGCGATTTCCCTTCCGAGTGCGTTTTGGTCCAAACCTCTCTGCATTTCCTAGGGACTTCCAAGCGACCTCACGCGATCTCTTTCCGAGCTCCTTAATGGTTAAGTTACCTCTGCAATCTTCCTAGCCTTCCAGCAGTGCCTCAATGAGTCAGTTATCCTTTGCATTTCATTGTTATTCCTCCTCTACAATGTATTTTTTGTTCTCTTCATTGGTTTATCTCTGGTAGCCTCTTTTGTCCCTTGCTCGGTGCAAGGTTTGTTCCTACTTTCAGTATCATCCGCCTCTCTCCTGGGTGGCTTGGATGGACGCTAGTCCATTTGAGGGGAAGCACAGTTTGTGATTTTGACCCTTTTTATTTCTGTAATTTAAGATAAAAATATGCAAAGCAAACAACACGGTGAGGCTACGCTCACTTCTCGATTACTAAATGAAGACAGATTACATCCTTATATAGGAAAATAATCTACCGATTCGGTTACATGCAAACCAAAGACAACTAGATTCTTAACTATGAACTGACTCTTAACATGCCTACAACTGACTCTCTCAACTGAAGCTTACAACTGGCGCTTACTCCATTATTTCCAAGTCTCCCCCTTAATGGAGAATGGATTGGGGTAAAATCATGAATCTGGGTAACACTTTCGTGACAAACGGGTCTCCAAAATTTCTAGCGGCAATTTTTCGGCCGAACAAATGTTTCTTTCGGCCAAAATCTTTTTCGGCCGAAAATTTTCACGTCAAATTTAACGGTGCCCTCAAAATTCATGTACAATGTTTTTTGGATGAATTATTTTCCCGTGGTAAGAATATTTCGGCCGAAACGTTTATTTTTAACGGATTCCGTTAAAAACTAGGTTTCGGCCGAAAGAATATTTTGACCGAAAACTTGAAAATGGGACTGTTTGCAGGAAACTGCAAATTCTCTCCATCTTACTTCATCTTTGGAGGTAGTGGAATCCTACAGATACTCATAATTTAGTTTGAGAATTGATACCAACATTTTAAAAATTGAATCTACTTTCATTGGGTATAATTTGTTTTCATTTTCATTGTTTTTATCTAATTTTATTTAATTTTATAAAAAAATCATTGCATAATATTTTTAGGTGAGATTATGATTCGGTGAAATGAAAAAACCGTATCTCTAAAAATACACAATGGAAAATTATGGAAAAATTATATTCATAATTGTGAAAATGTTCTCGTCAAAAGGGTATTTTTAGATTTTACTTTTAAGTAAAAATTAAGCTAGATACAAGGTGTAGAAAAACACGTGTTTAAAATATGCAACGTTTTCAACTTGGTCAACTTAAAAAAATTCTAGAAATTATAATATTCATCCATTAGATTCAAAATTATAGTCATAATAAAATAGAGTTTTTGTAGATTGTATCAGTATATTTCATTTCTTAAAAACATAAGTTTAATAGCAGATATATTGTTGTGGAAAACAATAACTCATTATCATTCATTTCATGTTTAACGAACATACTGTTAAACAATTGTCAAATTGACATATCAAATCTTGATAAAAAAAAATTGAAAAATAGTCATTGGAAAGATAACAAAATTATTTACAAGTTTTGTTTTTACTGTAAAGTGAAATTCTAAATAAAAAAAATACTTTTGTATGCCAAAAGTTGAAGAACTTGTGAAAATACATTTTTTTTTGTCATAAAACAAGCAAAAGTGTTACTCAGCTTCATGATTTTACCCATTGAATTCTACACATAACATCTCCCTAAACAGTTCAAACTTAATCTTTCCAAGAGGATTAGTGAAAATATCAACAACATTTTCACTAGTATTACAATACACAAGAGTTATTTCATTTGAATGCAAGTTTTCTCTAACAAAATGATACTGAGCTCAACATGCTTTGTCCTTGCATGAAAAATCAGATTCTTCTCAATATATATTGAACTTTGATTATCACATCTGATCATTGTAGGTTCCTTCTGTTCTTCTCCGACATCTTGAAGAAGTCTTCTTAACCAAACAACTTCACAAGTTGCTGCACACAAGGATTTATGTTCTTCTTTAGTAGAAGACAAATATACAATAGGTTGTTTTTTACTGCTCAATGAAACAACCCTGGATCCAACGTTGAATGCATATCCAGTGGTTGATCTTCGATCATCAAGATTTCCAGCCCAATCAGAATCTGAATAACCTGTCAACTCATCATCAGATGCATCAATATATTTAATACCATAATCAAGTGTACCTTTTAGATACCTGAGTACTTCCTTTGTTGCATTCCAATGGATTTCATGAGGTTTTGCCATGAACCGACTTAACACACTCACAAAATATGAAAATATGAAATATCAGGTCTAGTTGTGGTGAGATAATTCAGACTACCCACAATTTGTCTATACACAGTGCCATTCACCTCCTTCGAACCATCATAATAAGAAAGTTTCACATTCTGCTGCATGGGAATAGTAGAATACTTACACTGATACATTTTAAATCTCTTAAGTATTTCTCTGATATACTTACTTTGACAAACAAAAGTTTGGCCTGCATTTCTCCAAACTTCAAGACCTGGGCAGTAATGTAACTCACCAAGATCTTTCATTTCAAATACCTTTGATAGCTGCTTCTTGATTTCATCAATTAACTTCCCTGCATTTCCTGTAATTATTAAATCATCAACATATAATTAAATCAATACTATATACCCCTCTTCATCAAATTTGGTATATAGATTTGGAGGCTTTTTGCTCCGCATAAAACCCTGTTGAAGAAAGAAAGAGTCTATCTTCTCATACCATGACCTAGGTGCCTGTTTTAGTCCATACAATGCTTTCTTTAACTTACACACTAAGTGTTCTTGCCCCTTTTCAACAAACCCTTCAGGTTGAGTAAGGTAAACCTCTTCCTTTACCTCACCATTCAAAAATGTAGATTTAACATCTAACTCATGTAGCTTCCAATGGTACTTTGTAGCTAAAGAAATTAACATTCTGATAGTATTCAATTTAGCAACTGGTGCAAATGTTTCAGCATAACCAATACCTTTTGTTTCTGAATACCCCTTTTCCACCAGTCTAGCATTATACTTATATATACTACAATCTAATTTAAACTTGGGTTTGTATATCCATTTGCATCCAATGGGCTTCTTATGTTTAGGCAATTCAGTCAATTCCCAAGTATTGTTTTTCATTATAGATTCATATTCTTCCTCCATTGAATTTCTCCATTCATCATGTTCATTAGCT